>JANTOP010021848.1:0-13034 GCA_027564815.1 Symmerus nobilis | reverse complement strand
TAACGTTAATATGTTCTGTCGAGTTTCACAAAGATCATCAATTTCAGGATCATTATTTTTTATGCATTCTGGCCATATTTTTTTCCAAACGTGTCTCTACTAACGAGAACATTAACTTCTATGTGACCATACTGCAGCGACATCGCATTAAAATTTGTACATATTTATATTATTTTTTTTTTTGGCCGTATAACGAAACATCATGGGCCGTAAATCGAAACTGTGCCGGAATTATTGAAGGCCGTTATAGCGAAAAGCCGTATAAAGAGCGGCCGTATAGCGAGGTATGAGTGTAATTGAATCATTCTGAAAAATCAAGGTCATTCAATTGAAAAGATTTATTTTGTCGAGAAAACTTTAAACTTTTATGTATCTTTGGCAGGTTTTGGTCCAAATACATCGTCTCTATAATTTCCAACATATCAGAGAGATGAATAAAAAATAAAAAAATAAAAAATTATATTTTACAGAATATTTTCATGAAAATGATTTTCCCGAATTTAAGGATTCCTAGTATACAATAATTTCCATTTAATAAAGTAGCAAATGTATTCACCTAGAAATAGGGCATGTAATACCAATAGCCTATAATAATATAATGTAAATATAAATTCATTATACCTACTATCAAAACCACTAAAAAATATTTACTTTGAAACTACTAAATTTAATAATAAGGTATTTGTTTTAAGGGGTTTCACAATTTCAAACACTTGATAGTTTTTAATTATTCATCTATCTCTTATATTCATAACTTTATTATTGGGATACACCCTTAACCGAATTATCTAATTTTCATTTTGCTGGTAGTTATTATAATATGCTATCGATAAGATATTACAGTACTAAGTCTTCATCAAAAACCAATATTATATAATACATATTTAGAATATTTATTTCGCGAATGCGTTTATCATTATACGGACAGACGTATAGTGCAATAAAGCTTTATTTGGTAGCAGTTAAAGTGAATTTGAAAATGAAACGATTTATGTACTAACTATAGAGTAAATATAAATAGTATTAGGAAAGAAGGGTATAAATTATTGTTCATTTATCTTTTAAATTGCATAGTGATTATTTCGGTTTAGCGTTTTTGTGCAACGTTTACGTCTCTGATGTATAAAACCAATTTATTTAAAACGTTACTTATTCAATGTTGCCCTCATTCCTATTCACACTAAATAATTATATTGTTAAATGCAAAAGTACTTATAAAATATTTTTTTTTGCTCATAATTAAATATAATATTGATTTATTACATTATACTGCTCCGTTTGAAAAATTAAAACCCATTTTCCCGGTTAGTTTTGCTAAGGTCAAAATAAAAATGGCCTGGTCGAATATATTCATATAAAGTGCCTTAAAAAATATGTAAATACAATCTATTGAGGCGCTTTATTACTTGTTGAATATAAACACTTACCCGGTTAAGAAAATAAAACGAAGAACAAACATAAAATTATACTTTTAAATTTTCTTTTGAAATATTTTCTATAATTTATGTCATATTTCCGTTTAAGATATTTTGTTATTATTCAAAGAAACTTTCATTCAACCTGTAAGAAATAACTCATTAAAGTATAATGTGTTATACGTTATACCTTTCCAATTTGTACCCGAAACCCTTTATAATTGCATATCCATAAGGAAGTCGAAATTTTAACAAAGTAAAATAGGAATTTTTAGAATTTTCTATATAATGAAAAGCAAGTTTTCCAAAAGCACGTAATGTTAATATTCTTATTATATTTTCAAATTATTATACTTTCTCCACCTTTTCATTGCTGTCAGTGTCCACGGTTATAAATCAATATTATGGATTACTTCCGCATTACAGTGCATTGGTCAACATTTTTTACGGTGAATTAAGTTTATAATAAACTTCTCATGTTTTAGTTGGTTGTTCTGCGAACCGTTGGAATCATCTCTTAATTGAAATGTAGGATTATCTCGCAGCAAATTTTTATTGCTAACAAATGGATTGACACTTCCATTTAATTCTAAGCATTTTACATATCTTAGAAAAAAAATTTTTTTGTAATTCCAAAATTACCTGAAAATCGAAAAATTTATCGATGCGTTTGGAGAAATCAGAAAATTTTTTAAATATTTAAATTGGGACTTGTAAAACTAATATAACTAAACTAAAACATATGAAATTGTTCAGCTTTACTAATAAAGGAACATTTTACTACTATTGGTTTAGATTCTTCGATTCTCATTCCCACTTTCATTCACGTCACGTTATTTTTCCAAATATAAGATGCTTAGAGGGCCTAATATATGAGGTAGGTAGAAGTTCTCATTTCAAGAAGATCATTCACCTGTTGTATTCGTTGTTAAAAAATCCTTAATTTATAATATTTAATTCGCAGATGTCACAAGCAGGGAAAAAGAAGAGGCAAACGTGAGACAAGTAGGCAATGGCCGAGGCTGTGACTGCTGTAAAGGAGAAGTGGATGGGCTCCCTTAAAGCGTCGAAATTATTTTAATCTTTCGCGTCTTAATCTGACCAAACATTCCATCCAAATGAAAGTATGAAATTATCGGGTCACTTACCCTATGAAAATTCCAGAAATAATGAAAAATGGATTATTTTCTAAAAATCGGTTATTTTCATGGAAATCTCATATTGTTATGAAAATTTTTGTCACATACTTTCTTACTTTATTTTCTGATTATTTGAACATGTTCGGATTTCAGCGAAATTTTCTGTTTTCCCGAAATTTGCTTATAAAGATTTCAAATTATCGTACAATTTCCTAATTTCTTTTTATAGATATAGCATGAATGTATTTTTATTTTCTGAAATTATGTCAAGATTTTTTCGAAATTTCCCAATTTGTATGAAATCTACTGATTTTAATCAAATCGAATATTAAATTTTCGGACTTTCATAAAATTGCCTGATTTTCACAAAGATTCGAAGATTTAAATTGACCACAAAGATTGAAAGTCTCTGCTATATTTATTTATTAATGAAATTTTTGCTTAATTTTGTTTTCTTAAAGAGCGTGACATACAAAGTGCCTGTAGAAAGACTCAATCCTAAATAAATTTAAAAATCGAAAAATCTAACTAGAAAAAATTGGGCGAATTGCGATTCGACCAAATGGAGGGAACGTTGAATAACGTATATCGTTGGATGCAATTTTTTGGACTGTTTGCAAGTCTAATTATGATGTATGAAAATGCAGCTTATTTTAATTAATTAACCATAATTAATTATTGTTAATTAAGTAGTTTAGTATAATAATTCAACAGACTACATTTTTTAATTAGATCAAAAATATTCCGCACATCTATCTTTTGTTCTTACGGGGGTGACCCAGCAAAAAATCAAAAAAAATCTTTATTATCATTGCTTAGTCATGACTCTATTTTGCATCGAATTCAAAATACGTACATTCGTACGATCACTGAAAGTTTCTATAATTTTGCCTTAAATTTGGGGATTCGCACTAAACAAAGACTAATTGAGGCGTTCTCCTCACAAAGGGCCTATCAGCTAAATTGCCGTTATGAGAAAAACACAAATGAACATTTCAAATATAGTTTTATTTGACATAATTTTTGAATTTTATTTGGTAAATACATTGGTCGATTTTTCTGAATTCGTCTTATTTCCAAGCAGCTTATTCATATAATTTCAATTGAAATTAAAATGGGAATGAGCTTTCATATTAAAAAAAACCCTTCGTCCCGTATTGCCACAACATTACATGCTTTAACATAAAGATAAACCACGTCGTCCAGCATTACCGCGTCAAAACAAAATGTTGAGGGTGGACAGATTAGAATTTGCGATTTCATTTGAACGCCTCAATTCTTAGATGAAATTTTTGCCTCTCCCGAAAAGTTGCATTTATGGCATCTTTTCATGCATTTTTTTTCCAAAATTACAAAACATATCGAGTTACTTTTTGTCATTGTTTTTTAAGTGGCGCCATTGCCTACAACTTAAGTGAACTAGAATTTTAAAAATCATCCTTATTCACGGAAAATTTCCGATCTTGCTTGAACAAAAGGCGAACTTTTGAAAGCTGTACAAAATTTTCTGTTTATTTTTTTTAACAAACTGCTCCACCAAAGTTTTTACCATTGGTGAGCTGAATATGTGGTTCAATCTGGTTTTCGTGTAGAATTTGTGCCAATCAGGTGAACGGTTCTCGAGAAACGGTACATAGAATTTCATTATAAAACGGGCTTACACTGCGGGATTACCCTCTTAATATGTGAATAAGGATTTTTCCTACTCATTACCATAAATAGCGATTCTCAAAGTTGATGAAAAATATGAGATATGAATATTTTTATTTCGCATAAAAATAGATGTTGGGATCGGATAAGGTCAAAAAAAGACTATTGTTACCTCTATATTTTGGTATACAGTGGGTGGTCGAAATTTACGGAATCCGATTTAAAAATTATCAAAACATGAGTATTGTTCCTCAATTTCACAATTGCACAGTCAGAGTTTTCCAAACTGTGGGGTGCGCCCACCTGGGGGGCGCGATTATCTTGTAGGGGGGGGGGGGGGCGAGACTGGTCAAATTGATCGTTTGGTTGATCGCGGTTTTTACATGTTGCATCTTCCAGCATATTAAAAAAATCATTACATAATGACTTTCTCTAAAAGAAACTGTCGTTCTTACAATTCGGCGTCGAAACAATACCTATATATCAACAAACATACATGCAGCATCTTTTTTGTACTAATTACACTATGCGTCACCTTTTATGACCTAGTTGCCATTATACTATACGTATAGGCGCAGAGCACACCTTCTAAAATATAGACAGTTAACAGCTAACAACAAATCAAGTTAACTCGTTGGCTACCAGCCGTCACAGACGTTATATGTCACAGACGTTTCTAGTCAATTTATGAAGACATATTGAAAAGCGTTGTGATTTGATCAGAATTTTTAAATTTTTATCTATAGCCTAGCATTACATATGTGTGCCAATTTAAAAAGAATAGTTACTATACTTTTCTAGAATGGTCTAAATATAAATACGCAGTCTATTGCAATTGGTGTCAATAATCACGAAAAAAAATCCTGGTCGGGGGTGAATGTTTTTTCGAGGAGACTCTGGTAGCGAACGAGTTATATTTAATTAAAAAATATTTGTAATAAAATATTATTTAAATTAATAATAAGAAAATAAAACTATTAAATAAGTATGTTTTTGTTTCCTTTCTCATACTAATTATTCTAGTTAATTATTGAATTTACTTATTTATTATAAAGCTTTGTTTTCCGAACCTTTTTTTTATTAGTTTTAAAATATATTTTCTAGACCAAATAATTTTCGTTTAACGAAATTTTAAAATTTCACAAAAGAAGTCTCAAAAGTTCGGTAAGCTCTTTGAAAGCTTAAAATAAAATTTTATTTTATATAATTTGGTATAAAATTATAATCTGATTCAAATTCAAATGATATATGAAGATTTTTCACAAAAACTTTCCCAAACCATTTTAAGCTTAATGAAGCTTTAAGTACCGAGCCTATATTTGTACATATTAAAATCTATTTTTTTTATCCAGATAACGATCCCTTAATGAAATTTCACATTTGCTGAAAAAAAAACTTTTAAAGTCTCGAAAGCTTATTGAAAGCTTAAAAAATTATAAAATTTAATTTCAAATCCAATTTTTATCCGTTTTATTAAATTATTGACATTAAATTTGAAATATTTGCTTAAAGCTTTCTGAAACCATTATAAGCTCTATGAAATCTTTAAGTCTCGAACTAAATTTTGTATGTTCTAAAATTTATTAACGATTCATTAATAAAATTTCTCATTTTCCCACAATAAACTTCAAAAGCCTCGAAAGCTAATTGAAGGCTTACTTCAAAGTTGACAGTTATTTCCCATTTTTATTTAGAAAGTAATTTCAAATTTTTCCTTTATTTATGCAATTGTGCCATCTCCACGTCAAAAAATGATAAGCTGAGTATATTTTGACTTCTCGATACTATTCCTTGTTGATTTAGTGAATTTTCGATTTCAATTGTGAGAGCAAAAAGGCTTTTCGCCATTTTTTTCATTTGTAGCGAAATTACTGAGCGGACTGACGTAGTTGGTGAAAAGGATTTGTTGGTAATTTAATTACCTTTAACTTGATATCTTACTTAACCATATCGATCAATTCTAATTCGAGATATAATTATTCAAATATGTGAGACACCTCAGAAAAATTTTCAAAAATTCATATCTCGAAATTCTTTCCATAGAAAAAAATTTTTATTGCTATTTTCGTGCGTAATGCGTTTAATATAATATACGAAAAGTATAATGGCATCTACATCACAGAGATCTCTTTTTTATTTTTGCGCATAATGTTATCGGAATATCACTGAGCATATTTTAGATTTTTAGAACTTTCGGTAGGGGGCGCCTATATTTTTTTCACATTAAAGAGGGGCGCAGCCAGGAAAAGTTTGGAAACACCTGGTTTAAGTCAATAATATTTTACTAAATTAAAGCAATGTTTTCTCTTTATTTCGTTAAATCAAAAGATTGGATGATGAAAGCGAATAAGATATTGTGAAGCAAAACCTAAACCCAAGTTTAAACATTATGTTTTAAAATCAAGAAAATATTGATTAAAATCAGGAAAATATTTCTTATTTCACAGGACAAGTTATTAGGAAATTATAGGGAATTATTTGAAATAAGGATAATTATAAGAATAATTTTGTAAGTAATTTTGTTCATCTATACCTAATATATTTCATTAACATTTTTAATTAAATTACTTGAATTTTAGACACTATTGTTTTGTATAATAAAATAGGGTTTATGTTGATTTCTAGTTTCATAATTCAACTCTAACATACATATTTTATATCAGTAAATTGGAACTAGAAAATAAAAAATAAATTTCCCTCAGTGTAATATTCCATCAATAAAGAAGAATAAAATACTATCCTATCCATCCATTAAAGTAGTGCAGATTGGTTTTCTCGTAACTTCCTTTTGTAACACGAATCCATATAACGTAATACTGGCAATTGATCATATTGGTTACTTACTATCCTTTCAATATGTCGGTTACTTACCTTTGATGATTTGGAATTAGATTAAGATTATATTTCAATAATATTATTAAATTATTTGTCATACTTTATATTATTGTACATGTTCAAAATTCAATTAGGTCTTCAATAACGGACTTTAAGTAGAATAATAGTATTGAAGTAATTAGAGGTAACCATTTAATAAACTTCATATAACTAGGATATTAAAGATACGTAGATTACGTAGATAATAAAATAATATTTCCTTTAAATATTCTGTATGAAAGATATTTAATTGCATCAAGTAACTTGTACTAAAATATTGTACAATATTCAGCATAATGTTAGATTGAATTGCCTTTTGATTTACTTAATAGGAACTGTTTGTCCTTTCATTAGATATTAATGAATTTTATGTGTAAAAACAACTTTTTATTTTATATATTTTATTTTTAAAAATAATCTAAACTGTTTGAAGAGATTACCCTTGTCAGGATGGGTCAACAGATGTCAACGCCTTACACAATTATAATTTTAGATATTATTAGGTAACAGATGGTCGTCATACGCTGGTCTCGAAAGATAAATTATTATTTATTAAAGTTATACTTATTTTTTGAAATATTATAATCTGGAGAGCGAATTAATGAGTTTTCCAATCAATCAAGCAAGCCAATGAATTTCTTCGGAAAGGTTTTAATTAATTTCAAAAACTTTACTATAAATATATACCGTAACTTGAATATATTTCTGATTAAGTCAGTGACGTGTAGTCTGATGCTCAGTAGGCGCAGAGCATGCCTAACTGAAATTATTTTATTTAATAACTCTGTCTATAATCATCAGGCTTATCCAAAGCTTCTAATTACAATATAAAAGCTTTAAAGTTAAAAGCTTTGTAGAAAATTAAATAGCTGCCGAGGATTTAAAGAATTGAATTGAATGGAAATTATCTCTGTCCTTTCTTGAAAAATTAAGCTCTCGGCCAGAAATTTTGAATAAATATGTTTTTTTCAATGAGCTTTGGATATTTTTCAAGCATGTTTTTTGGGGAAAAATTAAAATTTCATGAAAGGACCGATATCTGGATAGAAAATAGATGTTAAAACGTTAAAAATTAAGTTCTAAACTTAAAGCTTTCTTTAAGCTTACAGTGGATTGATAAAGTTTTTAACGAAAATCTCATATTTTATCTAAATTTAATGAATCAAATAAAAATTTAAATCTAAATTACATAAAATGATATTTTAATTTAAGCTTTCAATGAGCTTTCAAAATTCAGCTTTTAGAGCTTTTTTTGAAAATTTGAAATTTTGTTAAGGGATCGTTATCTGTATAGAAAATAGATATTTAGACATAAAAAAATAACTTCGAAACTTAGAGCTTTCGTTAAGATTTTAATAGTTTGGATAAACTCTGTGCCAGAATTCCATATTTGATTGAAATTTAATGAATGGGAAAATTCGATTGAAAATTATATAAAATCACATTTTAATTTTAAGCTTTGAAATAAGAGCTTTGGAGATTTTTGAAGCTTTATTTTCGAGAAAGTTGAAATTTTATTAAATGACAGTTATCTGCATAGAAAATAGATTTTTTAACCTAAAGAATAATTTCAAAATTATGGAGCTTTCGTTGCGCTTTTAATAGTTTGGATAAGCTTTCTGCCAAAAATTCTATATTTCATTTAAATTTAATGATTCGGATAAAAATTCGATTCCAAATTATATAAAAATTACATTTTAATTTTAAGCTTTCAACGAGCTTACGAGATTTTTTGAGCTTTTTTTCGTAAAAGTTGAAATTTGGTTAGGGGATTTTTATCTGTATAAAAAATAGATTTTAATAATATACGTTAAAATAGAGTTCGGAAAATAGGGCTTTCTAGCAGCTTTTCAGTTTTTGCGGAGCTTTTGTACGAAAAGTTTAGTTTCGATATTTTTGTATTTTTCTCAACTAATTTACAAACTTCCTGCGTCATTACATTTTTTTAGATCCATACAAAATAACCGGGTAATCCAGATCAAATGTCGAGATGTACGATATTCATTTCTCTCGGTGTGAGCCTTTACGAATTTCTGATATTTCTTATATAAATTTCAATTTTTCCGAAATATTTAATTTTTGTATTTTTACCTAACTGTTAAAGCAACTTTCTGCGTTTTTACATTTTTTCCGGTCCAGGAAAATAAAAAATTCTGCACACCTTATGGAGATATTGACCGCACGCCACTGGATTAAGTAGCAAGTTATTCAATCTCAGTTATTCTATTGCTATGTGGACAGAATTGCGGTGGTTAAGTTTTGGATTTATATAACAAAATTTTGCACAAAATAAACCAACTATTAGGATGAATATTTTCTTGACATTTTCATTTCGATTATATCGCTTTTCATAGTTTCATAAAAATTGTTATAGACAAACAATGTGTATAATAGACAAAGTCCATATCTATATACTCTCCAGTAAAGGATTACGATGTTTTGTCTTCTATCAAATAAATGCATATTAAGCATCGTAACCTAACCCACCACATAACATACAAATACAGTACGAATCATAATATTCACTTAACAATGGCTGACCACAAAACCAATGTACAAATTTTAAATAAACAGTTTGATACTTTTAGTAAATTCAAATTCTATTTGAAAGATATTTTGATGTTTGATAGACGAATAATTTATATAGAGGACATTCACTTTAGAACAAATTCTATCCTTCAGACTTTATATCAATACAGAAATTGATAAAGTTCAGAAATGAATACAACATATCCAATTAAATTATATAGTGGTTTCATATTTAAGCCAAATGTTACAATTAATTGAAGATTATTTAAATTAACCGGACTATATTAAAAAGCTTAATTACCCTAATCCCTATCTTGATGTAAATGTACTAATCAAATTATTATATTTGCCCTAAGTATACAATATGAGTCCTACTACATACTATAAATATAATAATCCCATCCAATTTTGTAAATCACAATATCTAAGAAGATAATTCAATAACAAAATACCCAGAACGATATTGAGCCTTTTTGTATTTAGCCGTACTTATGTCGTTGAATTGAAATTTCTTAAGAATGTATTGACCGAATTAATCCATTACATTAACAATCATTAAAAATGTTATCGAAAATCAAGGAAAAAAATTTAACCTTTCAACTTCTCAACAAATTCTTGAAATTTAAACTGGCAAACGAAATATTTTGATTTATCGCATTAAAATATAATGCCATAAATATTTCATGGTTTGTTTTCCACCATCTCAACTTTCTACAGTAGAAGTATATTTAGTATACACTTGGAAATGATTTTAAAACTCTTTGTAAGGGAATTATTATTATATCCCCGGGAAAACAATACAAATATACAATTTTGGATAATAATATAGAAAAGAAATACCCATTATAGAATAGGCGTATGAAAAAAAAAAACGAAATAAATTTTTGAAGTGGATGTAATTTATGATGGAGAAAAGTGGAAAATTAATCGGATAAAAACCAAAATTATATAAATACCTTATAAACAAGGAAAAAAAAGAAGTGGAAAAGCCAAGAGACCATGGAAAAAATTGAAAAACTTTTTAAGTAGATTTACTTTTATAATAACTTTATTTTTAAATTGTTACAAAATGATCAATGATACGTTATTATTATTTCTTCTGGATTATTGTATTATTTTAATAGCTCACCAATTTATAATTATATTTTATAAGTAGGGAGTTTGAAAAGATTTGTAAACCGCAACCTCATAAATAGACTTACGACATTAATAAAAATTATAGATTCATCTTCCTAAATCCAAACATAAAGAATGTAGGTTGCTAGTAAATTTGGTTCAAAAATATTACATCAATTATAATGGTCTGTTTGGCTCAAAATACGACTAAACTAACTAATAAAATGAAAATAAAATTTTCCGGCGATTTTACTGATGCAGATAAATTTTTCTACCTTCCTAAAAAGGTAATGAAAACAGTATTATTAATCTTCTTTAAAAGGAAATGGAATCATATAATATTTGTGTAATTATACTCAATATAGCTAATTCCGTATTATAGTAAGTCTGTAATTTTTTTCAATAAATTAAGCTGCACTGTTGGCAACTTATTTTTAAATCTTCTGAAAATTTCTATAAGAAGCAATAAATAATATTGTAATTGTTCTAACGAATTCAGCTTTCCAGATTCGAGATCATAATCTCAAAATAATTTCGGTAGAAATTGTGTTTTTAAGAAAAGATTATGTTGTTTTTGGCGATATGCTGAAAACTCAATTATATTTACTGAGAGTAAAGAAATGATTTGACCCCAATTATAATTATGAATACACACGTCTGAGAATATAATTTTATTCCGAATTAAAAGTTGAGATATGTGTGGTATGTTAGGGCTTCTGGCAAGTCGTTATGATGAACTCCTATCTTCCTATCTCATTATATCTGTTTATTTATTTTGTTAATTATTACTGAAGTAAAAAGTTCCCAAATTCCAATTAAAAAATTGAGAACTAACTAAATACTAAATTAAGAACAAATTAGCATCAAAGCTAGTAAAACTTTGTAAATTAGGTAAAGCTAGATTGCTAGATCCAATATACTGAATCCTATGTTTCACTAATACATCTCTGGATATAAAGTTTATAATTAGGATAGTCTGTAATTCCAGCACATACCTCATTTACATAGTTTAAACAAAGGGTCGGCAACCTATGACCCGTAGGTCACCGAGTGACCCATTTCATAATTTTTAGTGACCCACTTGAGTTCTGAAAGTGTAATTGATTTATGCAAAATTCTGTAGAACCGAGTCTTTTCAGTATATGTATCTCCACTTCAGTGACGTGCAGTATAATGCGTAGAGGGTGTGTAGAGTACACCTGAAATATCAACAAAATCGTAACCAATTTTTATTGGTGCAAATTTCTAACTCAAATTATTTTATTTAATAACTTTGAATGAGCTTTCGAAATTTTTAAGCACTTCTTTTGGGAAAATTTGAAATTTGTTAAAGGATCGGATTTCGATAGAAAATAGATTTTTAAACGTTAAAAATTAAATTTGATACTTAAAGCTTTCGTTGTGCTAAATTATTTAAAATAACATTTTAATTTTAAGCTTTCAATGTGCTTTTGAGGTTTTGAAATCTTTATTTTGGAAAGAATTTAAATTTCGTTAAAGGATCGTTGTTTGGATAGAAAATATATTTTACAACGTAAAAAATAAGGTTCGGAAAATTAAGCTTTCTAGGAGCTTTTAAGTTTTGAGTTTTAAGCAGAGCTTTTGACAGAAATGTTTAGTTTTGATGTTTTTGTATTTTTCTCAACTAATTTAGAAGTTACATCATAACATTTTTTTTGGATCCGAAGAAAATAATCCGGATCAAATGTTGCTATGTCCGATGTTCAAATTTCTCGGTACGTTCCCTTACGAATTTTCGATTTTTCTTATAAATAAATTTCAACTATTCCGATATATTTAATTTTTGTATTTTTACCTAACTGTTTTTACATTACTGTTTCCCGAAGAAATCTGCACTCAAATTCTGCACATCTTATGGAGAAGTTTACCACTGCTCCAATTTAATAATTTTATGCCGCATTTAAGCAGGGAAGGATTTGGGGGCATCATATTCACAAAAAACACTGTTTTAACAATGAAAATACCTGACCCGAAACATCCAGCAGCCTAGAAAGTAGTAATGAGCAAAAAGTATCTACCTGATACAAATGTATCCGCTACCAACGAGTATCCAAAGTATCCGACAGATACTTTTAAAATATACCCGATACTTATGCGTTTGGAATTTCCAAAACAAATCTAATGTATGAATGTATCAAATATATAATAGGGGAAGTGGGGGCGAAGCGGCGGTAGGGGCGGAGCGACGAATGTGAAATTTCTCGAAAACGGTAACACTGAATTCTTAAAAGTCATTGTCATTTGTTGCACCATTTTATCCTTCATATTTGGTGGCATGGCATTCATATGT
>JANTOP010021837.1:0-13038 GCA_027564815.1 Symmerus nobilis | reverse complement strand
TGCTCTGATGGGATTATGGTTTTACCGGAAAAATGGCAAAAATGGCACATATTTGGTCTAATAAAGTTCATTTGGAATAAAATTTTTTCGTTTGAATTTCGACAAAAAAAAGCTCAATCATTTTTTCCCCACCCAATATATTCTAAGCCCCCCCCCCCCAATTGGCGCCTCTGGTTAGAAACAAAAAAATCAATAAATAATAAAAATAGAATGGAACTCGTCATAATATTGACGAGATTCAACGTACATAGGTCAAATAGATTTTTGGAAAGAAAATTTATCGAGATTTAACTAGATATCTGTTAGAGGTTTTGTACGATCCTTATCGAAAATTTTTGCATATTTTATTTCAATTATATCTTCTGTAGTTTTCTTACAATCTATACGTTTCTTCCTTAATATTATACATTTTCCGTGGAAATAATTCCGTGTTCGCTAGGAATTGATTATCTACTCTTTGTTTTATATACTTAATCAATCAATAAACAATACTAGTACAAACTAGAGTTTATAATACCTATAATAAAAACTAATTTCATATCTAAAATATTAGTTTTTTTAATAATAATTTTTTAGACAGTAAATATTTTACCAGGCTTGTCTACCAAAAACGGAGTAATATCATATCTACGTGTAATTGAAGTGTAAATATATTACATGGTCTTCTAAGTATCGTTTTTCATCTCGTATCATACAACATATATGTTAGAGTAAAAAAATCCATTAAATTGAATACGGATCGCTTTACGCGTTCCAATCGTATTCAATGTGTAGTTGAGATAGGAAAATAACTCAACTACTTTAGTTGTACCTACAACACCCCTTTAAAACAATACTTCAATAATTCTAACCTGTTTCTTTTTAAAAACAAAGACTTAAATTATTATAATTTATGTTACAAAAAAATAATCATAATTTATGTTTAGATATTATTATCAATTTTCAAACAACTGAATAGTATGAGGAAATTTTGTAATTTTGAAATTTTCCAAAATAAAGGGGGAAATTGTGCATTTGAAAATTATTATAATCTAAATTACGCAGAGGAGCATCTCCTTGTTTACTTCAATCAATACTTAAAAAATATGAATTTTATTACCTCATTTTGAACCATTCGAAATAGTTGAGATCAACAAATAGAACCAGCTCAATTAGAGGCTTTATATTAGTAGACGGATTGACGCATTTCCACCAAATATTATCGTCACTTGCTTGGTCGATGTTTTAATTTCGATCTCTTTTCAGTTCGGACATTAGATCATCCATCCCAATATCCCATTGGTTCATGTGCAACATTTGTATTAGATCTCTCTCAACCAGTTCATACGTGAGTAAAAATGGATGGAAAATATTTCAGAATTTTATTCGACAATGGAGTTACACCCGACCAGACTAAGTGGTGTTAGATGTTATTAGGTGCACTAGCAGAAGAAAAGCCAACGCTGGAAGAGATCTTATCAGTTTATTCGAAACTGAGGTATATTATGTAAAAAACACGTTTACTTCTATATATAAATTAAATTCAAATGACTAATGGTTTAGAGATGATCTTTTGTCATTTTGAATCCAAATATTATATGCAGTCACTCACTCTAAATTTATATATTGTTAAGTAAAAATATAAAGAAAATTTTCGTAAATATTTTACATTGGCGTACTTGCTTTGTTGAATTTACATTTCATATGAACAAAGCCATTGGACAAAAACAAATGCTTATTCATAATGTAAAACGGCCCACTCACTTCTCACATTCAATTTCTCTTCAACTTGGTTGGTTCAACTTGTTGATATCAACTTGTCAATTGTTCTCCAAAACGGCCACAGACTATTCAATTTCACTTCAATATGAAACTAAAATTATAAAAATATACGAACTTATATTTCCGAATTGATGTTGCCACCAGGGTATTAACTTTTTAACTGAAATTGAATGTAAGTTGACAACATAGCCCATACACACATCAATTTCTCTTCAACAAATCCAAGTTTAATTGTATGCACGTTCAACTTATCAACGGTTTATCCAACCACCTCACACACGTTACAATCGGTTGGCAAGTTGGCAAGTTGATCAATTTGTTGAAGAGAAATTGAATAGTGAGT
Source organism: Symmerus nobilis (assembly GCA_027564815.1). Classification (NCBI taxonomy): domain Eukaryota; kingdom Metazoa; phylum Arthropoda; class Insecta; order Diptera; family Mycetophilidae; genus Symmerus; species Symmerus nobilis. Next base: position 10,934 of record JANTOP010021837.1, on the reverse strand, counting down.
GGGGGCTTTAAAAATGACAAAATACAAATTTCAAATTACCCAATAACATTTCTTCATATTGGGACTTGACAATATCAAAATAACAACCTGCACGATTTTTGAAAGAAAAATAGCAAATAAATGAGAGAAGCTGAGAAACATTTGTTCAGTAGCGATGATTAATGTTAAACATGGATAAATTTTTCATGTAAAACTGTTAACGACATTTTCTAACGCCGGTCTTGGTTTTAAGTAGGAAACCATAAGTAAGTACAAAATGATACATTTTTGGTTTGTTAGGCCATCTCCATATATAATGCCTCATTACGTCACCATGACATGAGGCTCGGGTCAATTAATACTCTCTATTTATCTCTGTGTTTCATCATATAATTCACATGATTCGAAAAAATTTCTCCAATCCCTCTGTTAATAGTACAACGAATTATACTAGGATTGAAGATATACCCGACATTTGGATTTTCCTTCAGCGATTATTGAGTAATATGCTTCAGCTATTTTAACTCTAGTATAATAGCCATTCATTGGTCGTTATTTGAAATTGGCTATAGCTTTTGGATGTGCGTGCATACACTACCGGATAAACATAATTCTTTTATATTAGGATTAAATCTACTCAACTGATGACAAATAAGAAAACCAGATATTACTAGACAATATTATATCCAGCTAAAGCATTACTCAATAACTGCCGATATTCTTTCATAGTAATTTTGATTCTATTCTAGTTTAATAGTGTAAGTCCTCCTAATTCCTAAGTCCATATTTATTAAATGCGTTAAAATTCGAATCGAAAATGCTCGGTAACAGCTGGTCGTAGGCACTGTACGATAACGACACATCGTGCTCAAAATATTCTTTGTATGGAGTACCTACATCAGTAAAATTATCCTAATATTACTTTTATTTCTATTGCCGGAGTGGGAACTTTCTATAGAACCCACAAAATATAATGCTCAAATATTGGCGTGACTGTATGCCTGCCGTGAATTTACTTCATTCATAAAGAATAATAAAACGGAATACGTAACGAAATAATAATGTTACATATTGAGGTTTATTGTTTTTAACTGCTATATCGTCCATTGGCAAACAATTTGCTCTCTTGGGTTTTTCGGTTCAGTAACAATAATATTTATTTTTTTTGGATTGTAAAATCATTATTATTTATGAAAAACCTTTTCGATTCTCAAATAAGCATAATGCGAAAATATCATAATACTCTCTTTTCCTAATCTTTTATGCTCACTTCTGGAGGTCAGAAAGAGCAACTGAGGAAAATGCATTTAACTGATTTTCATATAAATATAACCCACACAACCATAGGGTTTAGGATTGCAAATCACATGGTTTATTTGGTTGTGGGTACGAGCGAACTGATGATAATGATGATTTTTCTTTATTAATATTTCTCTTAAATTCACGTATAAATTATGCTATATTTTCTTTATTTTAATCTATTTGGCTAAATCCTGTGTGTTAACTATCATTTCTACAGTAGATTTTTAAATGCTTCCACAAAAGCTTAAAGAAAATGAGAAAGTGTAAGTGCCATCGATTATGGGAAGCAAATTGGTACAGTAGTGCGCTAGTAAAATGCATTAGTGTTTCTATTAATTAATACTTGACAATTAAATCTTAGAAATTTGATAATTTCTCTTTTACAAAAATTAGATCGGCCCTTCAAGCTGGAGTTAGTACTTGACCTTAATAATGAATGTCATGACGGTATAAAACTTTTTCGATCGATCTTTAATTTAATTCTATATTTAAGGCCTTTTTTACTGTTTCTTTTAAAATATCAAGAAATTCCATATACAAGGTTGGCCCTATTGGATGGGCCAACTTATTTAACAAAAAAAGACATGACAATAACACATTTTTGTTGTTGTTCAAGTTAAAAATCATTTAATTTGGTTTCAGGAGATTTGATTACATCACTTTCTGAAGATTATATCGCCCAAGTAGTCACGCTTAGATCGAATGGCGTAATGTGCCCGTTTTTTTGGCATTTTCCATCGTATTTGCCAATGTTTCTGCCCCTATGGCGGCTATTTCCTGGCGGATGTTGGCCTTAAGATCGTCTACATCCTTGGCTTATTGATATATACCTTTGATTTCTAGTAGCTCCAGAGGAAAAAGCTAGCAGTCATGGCCGTCTTAACCCCGGGCATACAGAAATTGGGGGCCCATTATGGGGCCCTTTTTAGAAAACCCAAACACATAAATGAACACTTAATAAATGTGTGTGATTATTTAAATAAGATATATATTAGTAGTGAATGTGACTTACATTTTGAGTTCAGATATTCGTTGTTTGTAATGGTTTCTTCCGATATTTCAGTTGACCGAAGTCCCCAATGATATCCTCAAAGTCCATTTTATGTAGGATGTCATTTTCAATGCACAGGATCGACAGATTTGTAAGACGCTCTTGTGACATAGTTGTCCGTAATTCATTTTTAATTCGCTTAAGGCGGGAAAATGTGCGTTCTCCACTGCAATTTGTGACCATCATGCAAAGAAATATTCTTGTAGCCACCTCCACATTTGGGAAAGTTTCTTCCAAACGATCTGCTTTTATGAGTTTATGCAGTTGACATGTGTCAACTCCTCGTGGCCGGTGTCAATTATAACCAACGTGAAGTGTGCGCTGCCTGATTGGTTGCTGAGTGTTTGTCAGCGCACACCGGGTGGTCCGAATTATTTGGGAATACTTTAGTAACAGTAGTTATATAATAACCATATTCATCAAATATTAAACAAAAATTACTTTGAATTTAAAACACTATTATTTAGAAAAAAGCCGAGGTAATATATAATTTGTATACGGCAAATAGATGGCCTAGTTTCCCATTCGCTCTGATACTTTATTTGTTTGTTTTTGTTTTTTAACAATTTTTTCAAAAATTTTATATTGATCCGGATGACTTGTTAGGGCCCCTGGGCCCGTGCCTCTTGTGCCCTTAAGGTTAAGAGGGGACTGCTAGCAGTGTCAAAACGGGCGAACGCGGAGGCCAGTCAAAATCACAATTTTTTTATATCAAGCGACCGGGAAACAATGGCATCAAAAAATAGATTGTGGCATGAGCTGTATGAGACTTTTCCTCTGGCCATTGCCATTTTTTTACCAAAAATAAGTCGTTTTCATGCTAATTACAAACATATTAAATTTTTTTTTATAACGGGAATAAATTGCAACATTTTTTATGACTGGGACAGTATAAATGTTTAATTCTTCCATACCAACATTTTTCTTCTCGGCTTAATTTTGTACTGACTACTGAGTGACTTTTGCGCTCAATCCGATTTTAAAAGAGAAACAACCAGAAAACTAAAATTGCTGAGACCTTTTCATTTCATATAGAAATTTTGTGATAATTTGTATTTGTGTGAGTGTTGGTTATATTTTATTTTGTTCATGAACATTTGTTTACAGCCACTTACCCGTAGAGAATAAATGAAATAAAGTAGAAGTATTATGATAAATTGAGACGACAAGAGGAGAGTTATTAAAGTGTGTGGCAACCTTATTAAAATATTATATTAATCTATTATTTATCCATGTATAATCATATCATTATCATAATCTGATCGTATGGTGTGGTTTTTCTGGTTATTTACTTTAATAAGTGAAGTAAAAATATTTTTGTTTGATTAGATATATTTATAATAATTGTTTTTATGGCCGACATGGAATCTCTTCTTTTGTGTTCTAACTTCATTTTATTTATAATCCCATTGTAGGTAATAAAGGTATATAATTATGGCAAACAAGTTGGTGTAACAGTCGCATTTCTCGAAAATAACACCGTCCATTAATTTTTGGAATGCATCCCCATGAACTGATATATTAATTGGGGGCATTGTAAATTTATGGATTTTCACTATTTTATTAAAATTATAAGAATGCGAGAAAGTTAATTGAATGAATCAAATGTCAAATGAATCGAGTAGGTTAAAAATCTATGTGTGGATTATTGTGTTAAGTTAAAATATTAATAGCGAGGAGGCAGTGATGCAATTTCGGATAATTAAGTGATGGATATGTTTACTGTTTCATCGTGACGGTGGCACATTTAATAAAATTACTCAATGCCTATTTGTGTGGTTTTAAGGGGTCACACACATTTACTAATTTCAGAAGTACATACTATCTTTAATGATTTATCCGGTATTTTCATTACAAAATTCGCAAGAGCAACGGATTTACAAGTGTAACGCTAGAATAACCGCCTTTTTATTCGATTATTCTTCTGTTGTTTAATTCTATAAGGGTAATCTAGATTCTAGAATGAAGTTCTGACGAGAGTAGCAACAAGTGGTTCAAGCTATAATAACGAATAACAAATCTAATCCAATCACGATCAGTCACGGATCCAATATTTGGTCGCATGCACTAAAATTGGGTCGATACAAGATAGCGAATGATCTTTATGATGATAACTTCTTCAGAAAACAACCGAACGCGAATGGCCGTAACTATAATATTAACAATATTTTCTTATAACAAAAATACATCTCGGATATTATACTTTAGATAGAATGTTAATTATTATTTAATAAAATATACACGAAGTGAATTTTTAAATATAACCGTAATGTAAACTTTCCCAAAGGTAATTTATTCAACAAGGAAATAATACATTAATATTAGTCGATGTACATATATTTATTTTCCATTGTTGGTATGACTACTGAAATGTATCTGGAAATATGGAAAGAAAAGTGTCCAAGTTTTAAGGATTTAGAAACAAGAATTCATGATAATAAAACTAGTAAGCTTAGATTCTTATATAGATTGTATACTTCATAATATTTACACGCGGAGTAAAAAATATTAAAGAATTGTCGTTTTGAAGGCAAACTATTCTTATATTAATAATTTTAAAATTGCATGAGAAACATACACCAATCAAACTTAGCTCATTTCTCCTATAAGTTTAACGAGTAAGGAAAACCAACCGATTACTTTTGTCCCTTGGTCCAGAAGCATTAAATGGTGATAGAATTTCTACACCAGAAACTGTCAAGTAGTTAAAGAATATTATGACGATATATGTATAGCGCTACATACAATTTTGTTATTTTACTTAATTATTATTTATTAACAACTTCAATAGCAGCTATGGAAATAATAAGAGAAAGAATAAGAACAAGAGTAATAAAATTTGCCAGGAAGTCATACCCGGCAATATGAGAAATGAAACTGTTGAAATTGCGATGTCGAAACTTCATATCTTCGAATAACACCTAACTGACGTATTTGCTTGATCCTGACATTAAAAAATATTACCTAATTACCAATAATTATACTACTAAACAAGATTTTCCACAACGAATGCCGATAACATTTTCTATAGTAACAGTTTCCGTAGAATCCGAATATCTATTGGTTTTTCTCGATTAGTCCTAATTTCCGATATAAATGGCAAAATTCGAGAAAGTTCCTTTTTTAGTGCACATACCTCACATAAATGCTTGTCAAAATTTTAATTGTCAGCCAAATTACTATCGAAAATTCGTTTGGTGAAAGTTTTTGAAAAATTGTATAGTAGTGTAATGTTATCAGCAAACGGCTCGTTAGTGAAAGGTATACCGAAAATTGATCTAATAACAAGATTGATGCTGATAAACTATCAGCCAATATTTTCAAACCAGAGTAAAGACTTAACTGGGAGTAAATATGATTTATAAAGTGGCAAAAGATGAGTCTAATTGAAAATCTTATAGCTCAATCAGCATATAATCAAGTTATTTGATAAATTATTTCTCAGAACATCTATCTGGATTCTCGAAACATCAGTCTACAATACAATTGAACAAGTATATCAAGTAATATATGAGCCCTTAATTGCACAAATCGATGAAACCCATAAAACAAAAGGTGGAGAAATGCGATGAAATAATAATGCACATTGTTTTTTAAAATTCCATTGGTTTTAACTCCATGGCAAAAAAAATGTTGTCGTTTAATGGTGTTATTAATGGTTAATCTTTATAATTTGGGAAATTTATTATAAATATAAAAATCCATGACTTCACCAAGTGCTTTGACACTTAAATCTAAAATATTTCAAAAAGTGTAACCGATTTGTGCAGTGAACGGCTCACATATAGTATAGCTACCGATTAATTAACCGAAATGATGAAATTTACTATCATCATGGCACGATGAACTGCTGTATAAACTGCGGAAGAATTATCTAAAGATTTATATGAAGTAATAAAGTTTTACGTTACAGTTCTAAAATTCAATTTAATTATTTAAATTTTCAAATTAAATAACAGTTCAGATCCCATTTTCAAATACTAAAGGGTATGATTTAAGATTCCGGCCAAATTTCGTTACCAGGCAAATATCCAGACCAGGCAAATATCCAGACCCGGCTTAAAAATCAATATCTGGCTCCCGGGTAACCGAGTTAGAAAATTATATTTTCATCAAAAATGAAAAAAAAAAAAATTGCTAAGATTTAATTTACACGACCACTTTTTTCACATCACTCACGTCAATTTACCATTTGGAAACTCACGAAAAAACGTTCACCGATTTACACAAGAGGGGTTTATCAAAGGGATTTGTGACATTTCTTATTTCTGTTTTCACTTTATTTAATTGTTAGTATTAAATTTTTCTTTAAGAATAATAAATTAAGGGATAGTACCCACCTACTGACCATAACTTTTTCGTTTCAAACATAATTTCGCGGAGCTCTTAGTTTCGTTTGAAAGCTGAGTTCAATAGCTAACAAAAATTTCAAACGGAACTTAAAAATGCGACGTTGACACTCGTTCTAGCAATAGTCTCGAAAATCGACAAAAAAAATGGTGTCCAGCTACTGCCTGGCTACCCATTTACCCTTCGCTATAAAAACTCGAAAATGAAGCATCAACACTAGTTTATTAATTATTATGTGTTGTTTATTCTTTCAGTGGTTCACACTGACCATTTGAACTGTAAAAATTATTTGTTATATTTTATTAGCAAAATAAATGGAAATGAGTGAAAAAAATGTGTTAAAAATATGTTTCGCCTTTCCCGCGCTTCACGCTTCACTAGCGACCCCTTCCTCTACAATTTCCGCTTAACGGGCGACCTCTACATTCTGTTTTTATAACTAATTATTAACTTCTACCACAATTTAAAATCGTTTCGAGGGTGCCAGTAGATGGGCACTGGCGATATTCTGACATAATGCGAAATATTTTCCATTTCAGAATAATGTTCGATGCTCTTCGAAACCGTGAAGAATAAAGAACAAACTAAGAATTCCACTCATATTCATCCGAAAGATGAACGATAATAGATCCGAATCGATTTTTTTCGTATTTTTTACTTTTCGACGACCGTGCGACTACAGCAACACGTGCATACAACTCACTGATTTATGAAAAGTGAACGCTTAGTGAGACGAAACTTTGACACTAAGCACATTCCCGCTGTCATCGCCACGAACGTCAAAACTGATGGGTGCTAGTAGCTGGGCAGTGTCAGTAGCCGGGCACCTAACTTACGTATTTGTTTTTATCTTCTTAGATAATGATTTTTAATTTATTTTTTAATCAAATAAAAATTTTTGTACAAATTTGTAAACACTATATTTTTTGAATAATAAGAAACGTCAAAAATATACACGTTAAATTCGGATCACTCACGACCTACCCCGCACTGTCTCCCACGTCCCTTATCTATAATGCTCGATCCCCATCACTCACCAGCACTCAAAAAAGTGATATTGTAAATGTAGTCTAATTCATATTTAAGTTTAAATATTATTTTGCTATGAAGCCAGCTTTGCCTTAGGAGGTGACGCCCAGAACAGATTCAAAAAATTACGAAATTTTGGAAAAAAATTGTCCGATCTAATAAATTGAATAATAAGTGAACTATTACCTCTCTTCTCGTATAACGAATTTTTTCCGAGATCACTTGCGGTGGCCACGATATCTTCCGATCTGCTTATCCGAAATCCAAATCAAAATCATGGAGAAAGAATCATGTATTGCTAAGAACCTGAAAGGAGTTTTGAAAAATTTTGATTTTTACCAAAATGGCAACAATTTTACTGCGAAATCTGGTGGTCAAATTTTAGGGTTCGAAAATAAAAAGGACAATTTTAATGGAAATATCCTTCCTTTAAGTCCTACTCATTTCAATCAAATATAGTCGAAATTTTCAATCGATCGGTCTTTATGAAAAATGTTGACCACCGCAAAGGCCTTTTTAAAAATACTGTTTTGAGATAACCGCGTTGAAGGTGTCAACATTAATTCAGATAAAAAACCACATAAAATTATACAAAAACAAGTAGATTTCTTTATGGTTCTCATCCAAAAATACTGTCTTAATAAAGCAAAAAGACACCTGAATATTTAACCAAAACTAAATCAGATATCTTTTACAATTAAGCTGTAATCTTCTAATTTTAAGTAAAATTCGATACGGAATCGACTTCTTTATAAATATTCAATAAGATTTGGCATAACATGGCCCATGTAAGGTTTTTCATGCATATTTTCAATTTTTATTTTCTTATGATATTCCTCCATTATAGGAGAAAAAATAATGTTCCATTATAACCCGTTTCCATGAATGAAATTGGAGTCGTAATTTTTTCCCAACACTCTTTTTAATTTGACATTAGACAGAAACTGAGAAGAAACTGACATTTTCAGCCAAGCTGAAATCAAAATTGCTTGCAATAGAAAATGTCAATTTCTCTCAGTTTCGTCTCATTTTCTGTCAAATGTCAAATTAAAGAGAGTGTTGGGAAAAAATTACGATTGCAATTTCATCCATGGAAACACGCGATTATATGTAGTTTCTAAAATAATAAATTTAAAAAATTCGATTTTCATCATTTTCAGTTACTGACCCAGAAAAGAAAAAATTACAGAAAAGAAAATAAAATAATTAGAAGAAATTAAAGGAAAAATGGATAAATTTAAATAAATGGAGTTGACCGCTTTTAAAAATTACCAGTTCAATTGAAGTTTGTATTTATGGGTTCTGGGGTTATCGTATGATAATGGTACAATAATTCCTTTATTTCGAACAATGGAGCATTGGATAACAGATAAACTATTGGTACATTTTTTTCGAACATATTGAACATTTTCAAGTTCACTTTCTCAGTAGTTTACTAGAATTGTTTATAAATGTTATATTGAAATTACATATTTTAACTACAATGTATTTAGTTATACTTTAGTTATATTTAGTTATTACAAAATATTTAGTTAGACTTTGCAATATTTAAATTCTTTCTCGAATATCTCAGTCTTTCTATCCATTTCTAGGTAATCTTTTGATTTAGAAACTTATATTTTTTCTGTGCTTGAATTTCATCTCTTTGACAGTTATGTTTTCTTTGGTATGTTTTCGTTATTTAATCTTAGTTTCTGAATAAATTGCAGCTAAAGCATGTTAACTTACTAAATACCTGTCTACTTACCACTTGTTAACCATCTCTATGGAGTAGATGTATAGCTGTTTTGAATTTGACATAAACGGATGCTGACTTTTCGTGAACGGCTGTTATCAAATAATTCAAGCAAAAGTTTTCCTCACATATCCAACAATCTTCGTCAACATCGAAGACCGATAGTAGAGTGTTGTATAATATTTCATGAATCTCAATAATATTTACGTCAGTGGCAGGCGTGCTGTAATAATAATGCTGCTTTTAGTATATTAGTAAGTAAGTATGTAAGTAGTAAGTATGCTTTTAGAAAAAATCACGAAAAAGCCATTCGTTGAAACTTACTCGTTGCAAAAATTATTCATGGGTTTTTTTCGGAATAAAAAGGCTGATAATAAAATTTGTTATTAAAAAAAATAATTTCAAATATTTTATAAAGTGAATTCATTAAATTATCTGAAATGTAGATTAAAATGGAAATATCATTTTCTATGTTAGCACATAGAATCATAGATAGTATTGTATAAATAGATGAACAATTAGGATAATCCTGAAGTATATTTTGAAGTTGAGTCTGATTTTAAAATTTGTTTTTGTTCGCATTAATGTAACGAAAATAGAGTTTGGAAAAATTGTAAACATTATAAATTAATAAAAATAATCTTCAAATTGCTTTATTATATTTATTATTGTATAAATCGTATGAAAGGTTTGGTGATCTATTATTAATTTATCTATACTATTATGAAGATAATCATTTATTCTAGCTAGTTAATACATTTATGTATTGTATTATTATTTTACATATATCACAGTAGTTTAAGAATATTAAATTGTTTATTGATAATGATAACACATCGTTGTACAAATCGGCATAAATATTATCAATAATGTCGATAAAAAAACAGTTTTTTTTTATATTAAGCTTGATAAGAAACGAATAAACCGATTCTCATTTTACACATCAGAAATAACTAACAATATAACTCTATAAGAAATGATGAATGATATATTGGTGATAATAATACGTAACAAAATGAACTACGATTGCCGATAAGCTTATTAGAAAAAATTTTTTTTTCCTGTCAACTTTCCAATAAAACTTTTATTATTACAGCTTAACAGATACTTAATCAATTTCGAAAAATCATGAAAGGATTTGAGATTAAAAGATGTTTCAAGGGTGTTGGAATATTAATATTTAATTAATTATTATTGCTGATGGTATTCATAGGGGTCATTCAATTTTACATTCAAAACAATATTTTCTTGTAAGAATAATTTAATATTTTTGTGTATTTGGTGTAGCTTTGTAATATTGAACAGTGTGTATTAGGGTGGGTAAAAAAAAATTAAATTTGGAATTTCGATTTCCAATAGCTCTAAAAACATGGTATGTAATGTAAGGAATAGCGGAACAAATTTTCATGAGATTCCGAGTTCGTTATCAGTTAGCGCATTTCAAATAAAGTTTTTAATATTTTGCTAATATTTGTTCTTTGTATTAAT
>JANTOP010021826.1:0-13041 GCA_027564815.1 Symmerus nobilis | reverse complement strand
ATATGATAGCAACCCTCCCCACCCCTCCTCCCCGTAACATAGGAAGCCGGTTTCGGACCACCATTATCAGCTCGTCGAAAACGAAGACTTTTGCTTTTACCTCTATATCTCCTAACTCACCAATTGGCAGGAAACATAGGAAAACGATCCCACTAGAGATGACAATTTTGAACTCAGTAAAAAATGATTCTTGGGATTTTTATGGCCCTTACCATTTGGGCGGTCGGTATAGGAGCCCTCTGCACCACCTAAAATAAATCTAGAATGATGGGTAATAAATTAGACACCGTTTCTAGTAAGTATATAGGAGAATTGGGACCTAGTACACAATAACTATTTATAACTTCGTTATATCTGGAGATACGAGTCATATTGGGCATAAATATGTATTTCGGAAGGATCCACGATTTCGATATCTTTATTCTAAACGTTCAGTTCAGTTCAGTATAAAGATATATGTATGACATTTTAAGTGTTTGATCGCAAGAATATATCAACATTTGTTTTTAGCTTTTGAATAAGGAGGAGTTCATAGACATACCGATGTCCGCAAGGCCGTCGAGACAGGGGAGAGGGGAAACACCCAGGGGCCGGGTTTCTAAAGGGGCGCGAGAATTTTCATATTTTCTGCTTAACAGACTACAGAAAAGTAAAAAAAGACTACAACAAACTGTAAATGCATGTACATTTTACAGTTTCGTATCATATAGTCTACTTCTTCTAATTTAATAAATTGTTAAATTATTCAGAAAAGTCGAAATTCTTAAGGGCTCCCAATTAAGAAATCAGCATGTTATTTTTATGGTATCATATTTTATAATGTCTTTAATTTTTTATATCTTGTTTATGGCCCATAAGTGTTCAGTCCCGGGCCCGGACTTCCTCTAGACGGATTTTGTAAGATTTTCTTGATTTTTCTCGCCTTATCGACTATTTTTCCACTTTATTACTTTAATCTGTCTTTTCGCCGAAACGTTACTTATTTTATTTGACTTATTATAATTTCTCGCAAATTATTGGGAATTTTTCTGATTTCCGACTATTCCAAAAAAAAAAAAAAAATTCTCGTACATTTCCGCCCTTTTCTCAATTTTTCTCAACATTTCCTACTTTCTTCCGACATTTTTCTGATTTTAAGGCTATTTCAAGGCCAAAATTCAGGAGAATTTGGAGAAAAAGTCGGAAAAAATTGTGAAATATTCAGACAGTGGTGAAAATTCCGAAAAGTCGGTCAAAATCGGGAAAATTAGGTAATACCCGCCTATTACCTAAAAAGGTCAGTAAAACATAAGAATTTGTGTACATTCGATAAAGTTTATAAAAGAAGTGGTTAGGTGAGAAATAGTCGGAAAATGGTAGTAAAGAGTCTGAGAAAGTCGGGAAAACATTCAAAGAAAAGCCGTAAAATAACTAATGGTAGATTTTCATCACTTGCTTTGCCTTGTTCGTAACCTTTCCTGACATTTCGGGAATCAATACGTTATATTTGATTCCATCATGTTCCGAGAAATTCCCATTTTACCATACCCAATATTACAATATTTTCTCTATTTTCATGTGTCGCTTGTGCAATATGTATTCAAATATACCGTTTCATATATAGGGAATTGTTTTTACGATAAACCGATTTTCGATCTTGTAGTGTCCTACACCTAACCTAAAGTTGACCTAAAGTTGATAAAAAAATAAATAAAAGGGATCAAAGTTATTAAATAAAATTTTGAAGAAATAAAAATAAGTTACGTCACTGGAATAAATACTTAATTTTGTAAAATTACAGTTAAAATTAATTATTATATTTTAATAATAATTTCGCTTTATTCTTCTTCTTTTTCTTAACTTTTCATAGTTTTTCCGACATCTTCTCACCTTTGTAATATTTTTCAGACCGAAATTTCGGAAAAAAGTTCGGTAGAAAATTGACAAATTTGGAGAAAAGTCGGTAATAAAGTAGTAGGAAAGTTGAACTAAGTATCATATAAAGTCGGATTGTTCCGAAAATGAGGGAGAAGTGAAAGCAAAATTCAGCCAAATGGGAGAAAAATCCCAGAGTCTAGGCAAAGTCTAGAAAGTCTAGAAGCTTCAGGATCGTTTATTGTCCTCCTGAAAAAAAATCAAATAAATCGATTTGAACCCTGAACAAGTCAATATTTAAATTAAATGACGAAATATAAAATAAAGTTACATTAGATTTATCTTATTCAAAATTCTATTCGATAGTTAACAGAGTACATCTCCGATAACAAAATAATAAACGAACATTTTCTATAGAAAATCGTCCCGAATAAATATTTATTTAGGCTAATAAATGAGGCCAGGTAATTATGGTACCGAAAAAACATAAACAAATGGGGTTACGAGTAATACTTTTCCTTACAGGCATACCGCCAATTATTGAATCGATTCAATCCCTATAATTGGCAAATTAATTGGATTAATTTTTATTTGGGACAATTCAACGAAAAACGTTTTCAACTGACTTCCTGTATAATGATAATTATTTTATAGATTAATCAAAATTAGAATATACAAATGTATCGTTTAAGTATCAAATAAATAAATTAACGAGTTTCGGTAAAATTTCTCGTTCTGTTTAAATTGCTTTTTATATTATTTGTAGTATTTATAGATTATAGGCCTGACATAAATTCATTTCAATTCATTTTCAAAGGCAAATAAAAAAAAACCAATCCCCGGAACCAAATCAATTTTTCTTTCCTTCCAACTGCAAACTTGAGGATTGTTGGGGAAGTATAAGAATTCTTTATTTTAACATGAATTATTAAAATAACTCGCTAAGATAGTAGTTCTATCAAAGTTTATTCCTCGCTTATTTCCTACAATTTAATAATTCAATAAAATTAAACAAAAAAATTCTTATAAAAAAAACAACCTACACGAAAGGAACCTTTTTCCTATTAATTATTAAATAAAAATCAACCACATCAACCCCCAGCAATCCCGAGGTGATATAAAAAAAATGGAATAAGTCTGACAAAGATGGAACGGGTATGTTTGGATAGTCCGAATTGAAGGATGTGTATTAATCAAAATATACAATTACACAATTGGGTGTACGAACAGTGTCGAACTTTTAAATCATTTAAGCAATTCGGTCCAACGAAAGAGAAATTAAAATTAAAGGATATAAGACGGAAGGGATCCGTTATACTTTCTTCCTGAATAACCTTAGTTTAGATTCAATATTTTGGATAAGAAAATAATCTAATATTCGTGACTGTACACCACTCACATTTGATATGAATTTCTAAAAATAAATTTTCGATGATAAATTGTCTATCGAGTATATACTAGGGTGGGTCGAAATCCGACAATATCTTTCGCCTGAACTTTTAAATTTTGATATTTTGACCCAAAACCCTAAGTTTTGAGCTATGTTAGGAATGGTTAAGGTTATGTTTTTTTTACCTTAAATAAGACTTTTGATATCAAAAATCATTTAAATGTACCCTAGGTCAATGTTTCTCAAAGTGGGGTACGCGTACCCTGAAGGGTACTTGAAAAAATATTAAAAGTAGGTACTTCACAGAAAAAATTATTATTTCTTTAAGAATAATATGTGTTGGTTTGGTTTCTAATACCAATTATTTTAGTTAATTATTTTATATCTATTAAATTTATATGAAATTTTCAGAGACGATATTATTTAAAAAGCCTTTGTTTCCGAACCTTCTTTGAAAGCTTAAAATTAAAATGTAATTTTATAAAATTTGGAATCGAATTTTTATCCGGTTCACTAAATTCGAATGACCTATGAAGTTTTCGCAAAAAGCTTTCACAAACCATATTAACCTCAACGAAATTTTAAGTTCCGAACCTAATTATATACGTTTTAAAATCAATTATCTATTCAGAAAACGACTGTTTAACGAAATGTAAAATTTTCTATAAGAAAAGTCCGAAAAATCCCGAAATCTCATTGAAAGCTTAAAATTAAAGTTTTATTTTATATAATTTGGGATCAAATTGTTATGCCATTCATTAAATTCAAATAAACTATGAAATCTTCACAAAAAAGCTTTCTCCAACCATTTTAACTTCAACGAAAGCTTTAAGTTCTAATCCCAATTTTGAATGCCTTAAAATCTATTTTCTATCCCGATAAAGATCCCTTAATGAAATTGCAAAATTGTCCACAAAGAAAAAACTTCAAAAGCATCGAAAGTTTATTGAAAATTTCAAATTTAAATTTCAATTTGATATAAATTTGAACCCAATTTTAATTCGATTCATTAAATTTAAATGAAATATTAAATTGTCGCAAGAAGGTCTTCCAAACCATTAAAAGCTCGAAGAGAGTTTTAAGTATGGAACTTAATTTTTTACGTTTTAGAATCAATTTTCTATCCAGAAATCGGCCCCTAATGAAAATTGAAATTTTCAATTTGAAAAACTTCAAAGTCCCGAAAGCTCATCGAAAGTTCATTAAAAACAGGGAGTTAGTGGGTATTCTAGTGTCACATTTTCGTCTCTAACTTTCCCCCTCGGATTTTATATAATTCAGTTTTTTTCATGACATTTTTTGTTAATATATGAAGGGGTATCGGAAAATGATCAATTATTTTTATAAAAATGAAACAAAATTCCCTTTCCTCGTCCTCCCCCTAAAAACAACCGTTTTTTTAATATGCCGTTTACTTTGACTAAATCATATAAACATCTAAAGGGTACTTTCCCGAAAGAGTTTGAGAAACACTGCCCTAGGTTCTTGTTTAAAACCAGGCCGGACCAGGGAATGAAAGTTGTATGGAATAAAACTGTACTGTAAAATTTGATTTGTGTATTGGGCATGCAGCTCCTCGCCCACGTCAAGTATATTGTACTTCAATGTAAATTGACGTGACCTAGAGCCCACCACTAGGGAGTGGCTTCATTTCGGGCTCCACCCACGCCCTACCATATGTACCAACCATATGTAGATTCCTACAAGGTACCTACGAACTGAATTTTGCTGTTAAATTTTATCACAATATGCCGAGAGAACAAAATCGAACGAATCCTGTAATTTCGTGCTTCATTGCTTCATTCTCTGAGAATGGCCAATCGTGAATTTTTCAATAGTAAATCTGTCAGTGAGATCGTTGTCGGATAATTTTTGGATTATTTTAATTAAAATAATTAATTAATTAACATCCTGATAGCAATGATACTGATGATGACTTAAGAAAATATTGAAGGCATGAGAGGAGGAGCAGGACAATCTACACGGTTCTGTGTGATACAACATTATTCCAAAGCTAATTTTTAAGCACAAGAGTACACAGAACATACAACTTTCATTCCCCGGCCCTGCCTGGGCATAAACATGAACCTAACTAGAGTACATTTTAAATGATTTTTTATATCAAAAAGTTTTATTTAACGTAAAAAAACATCTTAATCATTCCTAAAACAGCTCAAAACTTAGGGTTTTGAGTCTAAAAAACCAAAATTTCAGATTAAAAGTTCAGGTGGAAGATATTGTCCGATCCGAAAGAAATTTTACACGTGGATTACTGGTGTGGGTGGAAAACTTTTCCGTACTATAATAATTCGCTCCGAGAAAAGTCGGATTTCGACCCACCCTAGTATATACCCCGCCCGCAGAGTATGAATTCAGTAGGATAAATTTACAAATTTCGGTAAAATATACTAAAAAGTCAACAAATTTTTTTATTTATTTATTTATTGATTGTATATCGAATATCGATGTAATTAATTCTTAAATATTTGATTTCTCTGTTTTTCCATTAAAAAATTTATTGTTTTTTATTAACAAATCAATTCGGTTACTTATCCTATGATTGAATCCCTTCCTAGATCTAGAAATTAATTCGAACCATTTTTCTTCCATTTACAGATTTGCATTGCTCTACATCCTGTTATGTTCACTAGTCTGGATGATTTATTTTATGTTGGCAAATCATACGTCGATAAATCGCATAATGTTACCATGTGCATTCGGGCTACTATCGCTACTAACCGTAACTCTACTTACAATCACCTACTCCAATTATTATCGACAATATACGACGATAATATCAGCATCGACTGCGATATTCTTATGTGGCTACTCATTATGTTTCCTGGCGCTATGCGAAATTTTCAGTCCGTTAGGACACTTCTCGCTATCCGTTGGTATTGTGCTGCTCATTTACACGGTGATACCGTTACGATTGTGGCAAATTGTATCGATAGCAACCATCTATTCGATAGCATTTGAAATTTTAACATTTTTCCTCGCCACCGAATACTATGATTTGAGTCAACTGGAAACGTTTAGCTATAAAATCTTGTGCGTTCGAATTCTACTACAATTTTGTGTCCATTTGATTGGTGTACATGTGCTGATCATGGATGTGGTACGGATGCGCGGTACATTTATGAAGGTTGGACAAAATTTATTGGTGCGAAGACAGTTGGAAATGGAAAAGCAGTTAAAGGAGAAGATGATACATTCGGTGATGCCACCGAAAGTAGCTGATATCCTATTGAAGGAAGGTGGACTGGAAGGCGATGGCCGTCAATCAACAGAAGGTCCACGTGAAATTCGACCACGTACCTCCAATGATGTCAAATCCCTTTTTCGTCCATTTCACATGCACAGCATGGATAATGTGAGCATTCTCTTTGCCGATATTGTCGGCTTTACGAAAATGTCATCAACAAAAACGGCCGAACAATTGGTTGAAATATTAAACGACCTCTTCGAACGATTCGATGATTTATGCACGACTAGCGGATGTGAGAAAATATCAACGCTAGGCGATTGTTATTATTGCGTGTCGGGCTGTCCAGAACCGAGACCCGATCACGCAATCTGTTGTGTTGAAATGGGGTTAGGAATGATAACGGCAATGCGGGTGTTCGATTCACAACGACATGAAGGTGTTAAAATGCGAGTCGGTGTACATACCGGTACTGTTCTGTGTGGTATTGTCGGCACGAGAAGGGTTAAATTCGATGTATGGAGTAATGATGTTACCTTGGCTAATAAGTAAGTCCCTCCATTCTTAATTTACAATAAAACAATTCAAACAGAATTTTAATCCTATTAGAATGGAATCATCTGGTCGACCAGAACAAGTCCATATTTCGGAGAAAACCTGTAGCTTTCTGGGCGATGGATATGTTCTAGAGGAGGGAAGCGAAGTTGATGGTTTGTATTTGATTTTTACTTAATTTCTTTATCTATTAATTCACTTTCAAAAAACAATTTTTTTTAGGCCATCGAACATATTTTGTTATCGGCCGAAACCGTGAACGGCACAGTTCTTTTCAAACAAGTAACGACGGCATATCTCCCGATCAATACAATCACTTGTTATCGGATGGTTTCTTGAATGGCGTTCAATTGTCCCAAAGTGCAACAAATCTATCGGCTATCCATCCATCCGTTCCACCCGCATCACCGGTCGGTCAAACATCGACGTCCTTAAATCCATCACCAATACTATCATCACGTCCCCGGCTTGCCTCATTGAACAAGGTCAGCAAATATTTTAATGGAGCGAATGGAGCAGCTTGTAATGGTAGCGTAGGATTAAAGGTACAGCAACATCCGAAAATTATTGTCAGCACAAAATCGTTACCGGGCAGTTTAGATGAATCGGATGTGGAGGAGGCTTGTTGTCGCGGTCAAACACGCAAAGACGATGAATCGTCGGACGGAAAGTATACGAATAAATTTCGTAATTGGAAAGTGCCGAAATTTTTACGAAAAAATGAAACATCTGTGATAGAAGATGGTGGTAAATTGAATAAAATTGTGATAATACCGACTGTGGGTATGACAAATCATAGCATTGATACGATACAAAATCGTAAACCGGAAGAGGTGCCTTGTTTAGAATATTTAAACGGTGGCTATCAAGCGTTACCCATTGTCATTGAAACACCGTGTCCGACCGATCAAAATACAGATCATTTAGATGTACCGACAGCATTACCATCCCATCGATATAATTCAATATCGTATGCATCAAGCCGATCACCGGATAACAGTTGCTCACCGGTACCCCACTCAATGTTCGACGACATCATCGATGTCCGATCATATATTTCACAATCGCGTAGCGATATATCACCATTTGGCCGTTCGGCTAGCTATAAATCACAATGTGGACGTTCAGTGCAATCGGATGTATCACCGATTGGTCGACCACGAGCTTCCACTGTTGCAGCAGCCCGTGCCAACGGTTTACAACCGAACAGTGATGGGACGGTGTCACCAACCAAACAGTCGAATGGTTTGTGGATTGATGAACAGTTGAGTATATGCGCATCGGCAACGAGCCGTAAGGATTCCGGGATCCGGAGTAATAGCCGTCGATCGTCAATACAACAGCAAATTTATGCAATGAATCAAACGGATGTATCACGACAGAGAGTATCGGGTTATTTTACCAGTTCACAGTCGAGTTTATCACATGTGCCGGAAGCAGTGGTAACACCACCCGAACAACATCCAGATCCGTTAGCCGCTTGTTTACAACAACTCCGTAAACAATCCGATTTACAATTGATCAGATGTGTTCGGGACAATGCGAAGTCACAGAGGAGCTATTTGGTTAAACCGCCATTACTGAATTTCTCGCTCTTCTTTAAGTCTCGTCAAATGGAACGGGAATTTCGCAGTAAAGCCCATCGTTTCGGTTCCGATATTAAATCATCGGATGAGCCACCGACACTGGCAACACCGAAATATAATACTTATATCGATATATTTTTAGGAATAATTGTTTATTTTATGATAGCCACATCCCTGTTCCTACTTTGTCTGACCGATAATAATCTATCGTTCCGAATATGGGTATCAATGTTTGCAGTCTTCAGTGCCATCCAATTTTTCGCTCTGTTCATGTTCACCAAGCAAATGTGTCAAATGGAAGCGGCCAACAGAAAACCTGGTTCCAATTGTGAGGATTATTTCTTCAAAGCGATATCCGGTTGGTATCCGTGGCATATATGCTTGGCTATTCTGATGTCCCTACCCGTCGTATTGATATTACTGAACTACTCGCTGAAAGATATCGATCAAAGTGTCGTCTATTCGGATGGTTTCGACTATCATTACAGTTTCTTGATTATCATTTGTATTGTACATTTTTGTAATTTTACTCAGCTCAATTTTTGGGCTCGTAATATATTGGCCCTAGTAACGGCGATTTCTTTTGTTGGTTTGGCCATTGCTCATTTAAATTCCCGGGATTGGGATGAGGACCATTGGTTTAAGAAGAATACAATCGAAATATATTTAGATTTATCGTTAATATTAATTTTGGTATGGTTTCTGAATCGAGAATTTGAGATCGGATATCGATTGACATTTTATGGGTCGGCCGTTGCCAATAAGGATAAGATACGGGTGCAGACAATGAAAAATCAAGCGGACATGTTGCTACAAAACATCATACCAAAACATGTGGCCGATCAACTGAAGAATACGGCTAAATATTCGGAAAATCATCGATCAGTTGCGATCATATTTGCGAGTATCGTTAATTTTAACGAATTATATGATGAATCGTATCTGGGTGGGAAGGAATACTTGCGAGTTCTGAACGAATTGATCGGTGATTTTGATGAGCTGCTATCCCAACCTGAATTTCGGTGTGTGGAAAAAATAAAAACGATCGGCAGCACATTTATGGCGGCCAGCGGATTGGATCCGTCATCCCGAGGAGTGAACGGTCATCATATAATTGCGTTGATGAATTTCGCGCTAGCGATGCAAGATGTGGTCAATGAATTTAATAAAGATTTGCTAGAATTCAATTTAATATTGAGAATCGGTTTTAATGTCGGTGATGTTACGGCCGGTGTGATCGGAACCAGTAAACTGCACTACGATATATGGGGTGATGCAGTGAATGTGGCTAGTCGGATGGATTCGACGGGGGTGGCAGGAAAAATTCAGATTGGTGAAGATTGCTTAACCCACTTGGAGGACATCTATGATTTTGAGTCGAGAGGAAAGGTTTATGTTAAGGGAAAAGATCATATGGAAGTGTATTTATTGCGAGGACGAAAAGATAGTGATTTACCAAAGTGAATCCGCAAAACCGGAATGTGATTTATTTTAAGGAGGAATAAAGAGACTTTTTGTTGGGGGATGGGTACCTCGCAGTATTGTTTTTATTAAATTATTATTGTTAGACTGTTCAGAGTGTTTTATTTTTGGGTGACAATCTTATATGACCACAAACCATTCTTGTATCTTATTGATCTCAAATCGTATGGTCAAACATTTTATGTATATGAGGAGATGAGGCATGTAATGTATGTGGTCTTGTTTTTCAACTAAGAATTCATTAATATATAAATATTTAACCATTCCTATTGCCTAGTATAAATTGATGCAAAATAGAGCACAATCTGATAGATATTTTATAATTAGATTTTTGTTAATTAAATAAAATACTAAACGATTTGATGGCCAACAAATAACACAAAGAAACTGATATTAATTTAAGTCGTTTTAAAAAATGAAAATAATAAATTTACTATTATTATATTTAGTATATTTTACTATATTTATATAATTAACCCATTAATTGCTCCAACTTTTTTAATTGCCGACAAAATATACTAATATACTACATAAAACACACACTTTGATTTTTTGTGATATATTTTTAAAATAAAATTAATAAAAAGAAATTATTTATTTAATAGACGAAAAGTAAAAATTACCAATTTAATTATATTATAAATAAAATTATTAAATATGTTAAAAGTTAAACTATATATTCCGTAAGACTTTAAAGAATTAATTATAATTATTTTAAATATTTAGTCAACAAAATGTCTATTTAAAATTTTAAAAATAACAACGTAGGTATATATTTACTTTTATATAAAATAAAAATTCAAAAAGAAAATCCTAAATTATTTAACTAGTAGAAATAAATTATTTTTAATGTCAACAATTTATAATTAATAAATTATGGTCCAAAATAAATTAAATATTTACGAGCAGATTAAAAAGAAAACTTTAATTGTAATATACTCTTGCTGAATCACTACTCTGTGGGCTTAAAGATTACCTAAATTAAATAAGTACGTTCCCGTAGTGTATTTACAAAATGTATTGGATTTAATAATAATAATTAAAAACAAATATATTATTGTCAGAATAGTTTTAATTATTTGTAAACAAAAAACAGTGCCTTTTAATATAAAAAATTAATTCTCCAATATTCAATTGAAAAAATTAATCATTTAGAAGAGAATATTGAAATGTGTTATTTAGTATGGAAACTAGAAACCTCAAATTTGAATTAAAAGATTCAGGTCTAGGACTTTATTAATAAAAATAAAATTTACCGAATTTAAGGTCCAAAAAGAAATTTCTAAATTTCTTAAAAGCCGATTACGTATTAATGGCGACGGTATAGTGTTACGAAATATTTCGTAGATAGAACTGAACAATTTTCTAAAATGTAATTAGCTCGATTACGAAAAAAATTAATCATTTCAATCAGTTAGTCAGGTTCAGATTTAAATCGGTTTCTAAATTCGAAGAAAATATTCTAGAAAGCCCACATATTTGATCGATAAATTAATCAGATCATCAATATTGTTTAGTTTTTTTTCGTAAATTATTAAATTTAAGAGATTTCTGGTTTAAATTTAAAGAAAATACAATTTAAAAGAATTACTCTAATTTAATAAATAAATAAATGAAAATACTATGACCTTTATAATAATCAATTTAAATTTAAATAAAAATGATTTAAAGAACAAATTAAATTAGTTAAGATACAATTGTAATTAAGTTTAAAATATTTTTTATTGAGAAAAAAGAAGAAAATAATCAATTTGTATCTAGAGAGAAATTAATTAATTGTAAATCCTAAAAAATTTAAATGTAATTTATAACAATTTAAAAAATTGTTTCAAATTTGTATAATTAAATTTAAAAATGGAAAAAAATTAAATAATAATATATAATTAAAAAAAAAAAGATTCGTAAATAAATTAATTGTTTTTATTTAACACTTTTTCAGCAAGTATCAAAAATTCTGATTTACATTTGTGTTATTTCTATTGTAGAAAAAAACCTTTTATTAATTTGATTCTTCTTTGAAGCTTTAATGAATTCAGTGGCCGTTTGGCAAAAGCAGAAATATCCATTATTTAAATTTTTGAGGAGAGCGAAAACAATTTGCATTCGGCAGCACATATGGCTTGGTGGACATATAAAGTTTTGTAAATAAAATATTTTCTATTAAAATTGGCTTATCAACTTTAGGCAAACGGTAGAAACCAAGTAATCTACAATTTAAGCGTGAAAAGTGAAAATGGCAAATAGGGGATTTATCTGCTTTTGCCAAACGGCCACTAAATTCATTAAAGCTTCGGCAGATATGTTAATTTCCTCCAAAGCTGTTAACTTTAAAGCTTTGATCAATAAAATTATATTTTATTTTAATTAAAGCTTTGAATCAGCAGCTTGATGATTATCGACAAATTTATTAAATAAAATAATTTCAGTTAGCAATAAAAATTGATTACGATTTGGTCGATATTTCAGGTGTGCTCTGCGCCATCTGCGCATTAGACTGCACACCACTGTTAGAAATTATAAGAAATTACTTTTTGCATTATTCATTTATTAAACATTCTGCAATATTAAACAAGCGATAATAGGCAATGGTTTTATTGTAGGAAGCATGAGGCTGCAGAAGATTGAGAAGATGATCTATTTAGGAAGCACTATAAATGAGACTTGGAAATGTCGCATAGAGCGAGCCCGAGTAGCCTTCGTAAAATGAAATGAAAAAGTTGGAGGCATTTGAAATGTGGATTTATCGTCGAATGTTACGTATTAATTGGACCGATCGTGTAACAAGTGAATGTGTCCTAGCTCGGCTGAGAGAAGGACTTGAAATTGCAAATAGGGTGAAGATCCGTAAATTAAATTACTTTGGACATATCGCTCGCATATTGCAAAAATGATATATCTTGAAAAAAGTAAATATTGAGATAGAAAGGTTTTAAGTTTTGTATTTTCTCAAATTCAGTGCAAAATGCAGT
>JANTOP010021815.1:0-13045 GCA_027564815.1 Symmerus nobilis | reverse complement strand
GGGGGGCGGGGGGGGGGGGGGGGAAGAAGGGAACGTTTTATCCATCGCTTATTCAAATTTCAAAATACCAACGTAACCTTGCTACACTATCAATAAAAAATTGCTTCAGAAATTGCCCCAGTATGGCTGCAGGTGGAGAACATATTGAATCAATTCGTGAAGCAATTTATGGAGCAATTTGTACATACTTGAATAAATAAAAATTACATATCATTGATATTGAATAGTGTAGGTTCAGTGCTAGAAAATCCAGATTCATTTGTAGAATTTTCTCCTTCTCTGAGGAGTACGTCGTCCGCAAGACCGCAAATGTTTATATTCTTTTTATTAACTTCACAATACTATTTATTCTACTGCTACTATTCCCAACCTGGGAGTAATTACCCCCGTAGGGGTAAGTTTGGATTTTCTGAGGGGTAAAGCTAAAGACAAGAATTGGATTACCATTCAATCACACAACAATATTTTTATTAAAATGATCCTTATAACAAATAAATCAAATTTGAAATATTTATCACGGGTAGGGGTATCACGGGGTAGGTTGTAACGAAAAATTGCTTTTTTCGGGAACGGATTAAAACGGATAAGATTTCATGCCAAAATAACAGATATTGTATTTATCTCCAAACTGGTATTTCTTTCGGATTTCTTCGGAGAAATACATACGATTAACCTCAGTTTCCAAAGTAATATGACGAATATTTTAACAGCCCATGATAAAGTTCGCAGTTTTCAACGCAGTACCAACGAAGAGCTGGAGTTGAGGACATTTCGATGTTCCCAGAAATTTTAATAGGGCTCAATGCAAGAAATGAAAAATGCTTATTCACTGATGAAATAACTCTCCATATGTCATCAGTAGTACATTCTGTCAGCAAATATTTTCCTCATTCCTCGAGACCCTTTTTATTGGATGTATTCTTTCAGATACAGAAATTGAAGCCAATGCACAAATCTTTGGACTTCACGAAGACAACACACTGAAAATAGATTTCGTAAACACACAACTACCAAGAAGCAATAGATTGATAGCCAGCAATGTTCCCTCTATCTCTCTCAAACCCATTATTATCTAAATCTTAACTTACGCACACAAATTCCTTATATTTCAAGAAATATGCACAGGGAACATTGGTGGCCACTGTCCATTATTATGTCCTGATCCAATTCGCCACAACTTACAGGTGTAAAAGTGGATTTTCGACAATGGTGGCAATGAAAACATAAGGAACCGATTGAACTTGGAGCACGATATAGATTGACCGAATATTAAACAAATTTATAGAACTTAGCAATATCAACCGTCTCAATGACTTACATTACCTCTTGATTTAAAGAGAAATTGTTTAAAAAAAAACTTTTATTGGGGGTATTTGCTGATATCTAATCCGCTTTATTGGTAATAGCCTTAAAGAGGTTGGGAACCGCTGTTCTACGGCCATGTCCTGATAAATATCTGTTTTTAGATCGATCCTTTTCTAAATCGATTGTGAACATTCCTTTTATCTCGATAAATATTGTAGTTTCACTTTTATTCACATTGAAATCCATGACTTGTTTTTTTTTTACAAAAATGAGATCAGAATCAACGTTTAAATTGATAGACGTCAAATTTATTGAAATATAAATTGCCTGGGAGATGGAATGTAAAAATTCTTTTCCAATTTAAAATTGCTTCGACTGTAATATTTTTTGATAAGCAATTTCGTGGCCTCCACAGGCAATTTCTATTCAATAATTTATGGAAAGCAATTTTTTATTGACAGTGTAGATGTGGGGTAAGATTTATAATCGGCGGTCGTTATGCAATACCAAATGGGATCAATTACATCCATTGCTTGAGGAGTTCCTATTTACATAGAAAATATAATGTTTAATAAAAGCAACCCGAATTTCCCCAAAAGTTTTATTATAATATTAAGCAGATGGTTATTATCAGTTGAAAATCACCCATGAATTTTGATAAATATTTTGGAAATTTTGGCCGAGATATACCTAAATAATTGATATCACTGTGCTCGAAATCGAAACTTTTTTTCTCGTCCCAGCTTGACTAGGGGAGAAAACCTCATTTGAGTACGCTGAATCCAATGGTGCTAACCATTTTTCTAGGTTAGCTCTTGTTTTCGAGATATTTCAGATTAAAATTGTCTCTATTTTTCTGAAGACATATTTGCTAGGGGTTTGCTTCTAATTGATGACTTTCTGAAGTTAAAAATCAAGAACTTCATTGTGGTAAACCGTAAAAATATTAGTACGATCGTCACAAAGAATCACTCGATTTCGACGATTCGTATATTAGAATATCAATTAATTTCGTCTTTCCTAAATGACTTGAAGCACTAAGTTTTAATATTCTTATGTAAATTTAATAAAATTTCTCCGAATTCGACTCCCAAGTAGTTGTAGTTATATGAGTATATGTCTTAACAACATTTGATAGTGGGCAATAATTGTTAAAACCGGTCCGTATTGACATTGATTTTTTTTAAAACAGGACAAATTAGGAATATCTGTTAAGGATCTGACTTGATCCACCCTAATTTCCCTTGCACCGGTGAAAAGGTAGATGAAAAAGGTTAAATTTCAATAATAAGTTTTTAAAGGTTTTGGCGATTTTGATGTGCGAAACCAGAAAATGGGGGAGCGGTGGATACCCAATAAATGGGTATGGTTGGCTGGGAGTTTCATAAGAATGTTGTAAAATGGTAATGCAATGCTGCTAAACTTTAACAAAATCGTATAAAGAGATTAAGTTATAGCTTAAAACTTTTATTAAGTGTAATAGTTGAGTATATTAACAAACGTGGTTTAAGGATTTAAGGAAGGAGGTCTGAGATCTTTAATACGTGTATATATATTTACTTTACGTATATTTATTATCCTTATAAAAACCTGATTCAAATGAAATGAGACAATTAATATTTTCAATTGTTACATTATCAATCCGCTATTACACGCTATTATATACGATCCCATTCCAACTATACGCTGTCTTATATTGAGACTTCCTTTGCAATATTTCAAACTGATTTCCGTATTATTCGTATAACATGCAAAGTTGATATATAGCTTCAATTACGGACTTAAATAAAACTCATTTGTATTATTTCCGAATCGAATAGAATTATTTTCAATTCACCTTTCCTATTTAGCTGGGAAAATATTTATTAATTTTTCACCATTACAGTGATAATTATTTTGTACATTTTCTCTGTAGGAAAAGAGCGATACGATGGGAAAAAATAACACAGAAAAATGAAAATTTATTATATTATTTAGATTTCCCTGGTTCAGTAATATACAAATTTTCATGTTTTCGGATACGAAAAAAAAAATCAGTTAGAATAATTCGGTAGGCTGCCATTTATTTTTTGGGCGGTTAAATAAAGGCCATGGCCGCCATAAACTCTATAAAAATAAAAACAAATCAAAAAATATATTATATGAAGCTATTTATACATTTTTACAACCCTTAGCAAAATAGACAGAGGGAAAAAAATGAGAGAGGCAACATTACAGTACAGCATCCGTAAATTTCCATTACACGTGATATCCATATCCATAAAAATTCGGTTATGGCGTGTGTAAGCGACGGAAAGTGGGAAGCGAAAAGGGAAATGGGTATGTGTTTTCCGAAAATGTGAAAAATTCGAAATGTATTAGGGTGAGTGGGAAAAGTTTGTATAATTTCTTCAATATGGAATTTTTTTTTTGCCTGCAATTCGTTTGATGTTGGTATTTTTTTTATTTTTTTTATTTTTTTTTTTTTTGTTTTTTTGGTCTCTCGGCATCTGGTAACATATTAAGTGGGAAAAATCATTCATCACACCACCCCATTATATGAATAATTTTATTCCGTTTTCCCAGAAACAGCGCTGAATTATATTCGTAGGAAAATTCTTAATAGTATGTAGAAAAAGTTGCTATTTTTTTATCTTTTTTTTGGCAAGCTATATAGTAAAGTTAGAAATCGACATTTAATATTTTCAAAATATGGAAAATTTAACTGTATATGGTTAATATTGAAATTGAAAATCGCATTAATCTCTCGGATAGGAAATGTTTAGGAAATATTACGAATTAATAATAAGTAGGTACTTGGCTATTTATGTTTAAGTTTTTCTATCTGTTAAACTAGCTATTAATAGTTTTGAACTAGGAGCAAAAAGTGGTAATTGGCCTTAAATTAACTTTGCCAGAACCAAAATTATCTCAAATCTAATTATGGTAGAAGTGGGTACGTATACTGGAGGTATATAGTGCATACACAATATAGCAATCCCCATTTAAATTTTAATTAAAAGATCATGATAACAAAATCCAAGAACCGATCAATGGAAGAATTGGGGAAAAATCCAGTGGCGTGCAGTTCAATGCGCTGAAGGCGCAGAGCACACCTTCTGAAATATGGACCAACTAAATAAAAAATATTATTAAGACTGTATCAACTAATAAGTACAGTAACCAATTTTTTTATCTACAAAATGACCAATACTCAAATTATTTTATTTTTCTAACTTTGTACCACCTTATTCCTGGGTTAATCCGACTCTTTTCGACATTGTTAGGGCCTTTACCCTGCTTGCGCACCGCTGCTCAGTAGATATACTTAGCCCTTGATGTATTTTTTTAAAATCGTTTTAATTTTTGAAAATTGATAATTTTTTTAAATTTTAATTACCTTCCTATTTTCGAATTGGAACCACCCCCTTATAACGGTTAATTTTAACCCTGTCATGCGACATATTGATCGTTAATTTATCGATTGGAATGAGTAGATTATTGGAATTGTAGAAACCAAATTATTGACGTCTCTTTTAAAATTGAACTTTCGGAACAACCGTTTAAGGTTTTCATTTTGTTCGATAGAAAGATTATTCTTTTAATCAAATCCAATTCAAAATATTGAAAAATAATATTGTACTCTTCACGAAAATGAATATAATTTCACAGGAATTATTAAATTAGGAAATTTGGATATTGATTCGAATAGAGGGATGATTTGAGTCATCTACTAATATCTTAATTTTTTAATTGTAAAAAATTGATCGATTTTGTTCCTAATTAGTTAAGTTAATGTTAGGACTTCTTTCTGGTTGCGAATCGCGAATCTAAACATTTTTACGAAGTTTTCTATCTAATTTCTAGTCATGTTCATCAATATTTCTAAATTTTTATTTAAGTTGTTACATTTCCTAGTAGTTCAATACCTGGTTTGCCGTTTTCGGTTT
Source organism: Symmerus nobilis (assembly GCA_027564815.1). NCBI lineage: Eukaryota > Metazoa > Arthropoda > Insecta > Diptera > Mycetophilidae > Symmerus > Symmerus nobilis. The sequence goes on along the minus strand of JANTOP010021815.1, from coordinate 7,811 downwards.
CCACCTATCTGCGAAAAACAGTAAATAGGTGAATCATTTTTGACTTTAGAGCAGAGCTGGGGAGATACTTCAAATATTTCATGCGAAATAAAATTATTTCCACTAGACCATCGAAAGCATCACAAATAAAATATTATTTCAAAATAATCACTTTTGGAAATATTATTTGAACTAATTTTTATTTCATGCAAAAAATGAAATAGTTATTTGAACTAATTATTTTACATGAAAAACTTGGAAATAAAATATTTTATTTCGTACCACCGCTATTTCGCTATGTGCAATAGTATTTTATTTCAAACGATTTTTATCTCAGGTTTTCGGGAATATTTCTTCTTTTTCTGAAATATTTCTTAGTTCAACTAATTATTCTGAAATAGCTAGAAGTATTTTTTCCATATTGAATTACGATATGAGGGATATCCTTCGAGTTAAGGATGGAGAACATTTTGTTGATTAAAAAATGATAAAATTCGGGTGGGTCGGTCAAAAAATCATAAATTAACGATATGGGGAATATTCTTAGGGTTGATGGGAATAATTTTTTGATTAAAAAAATGATAAAATTCGGGTGGATTGGTCAAAAATCATAAATTGACGATATAAGAAATATTTCCGAAAACCTGAAACAAAAATCGTTTGAAATAAAATACTATTGCACATAGCGAAATAACGGTGGTACGAAATAAAATATTTTATTTCCAAGTTTTTCGTGCGAAATAATTAGTTCAAATAACTATTTCATATTTTGCGTGAAATAAAAATTTGTTCAAATAATATGTCACTCACTGGTGCACCTAATGAAATAGTTAGTTGAAACGCTATTTATTTCAGCACAAGTTAGTAAAAAAAATGTTTAATTCGAACTTTCTTGAAATATTTCCCAGCTCTGCTTTAGAGTGACAACCTGTTTAGGTCAACCACTATCTCTTAATGTGCCTTGTTAAAATGCTAGCCATTGTTCATTTAATTATCAACTTCATCCCTGATCGATATCTTCGAAAATCTCGAAATCTTATCGAAACCATTTAATTAAAATTTTTTAATATCTCGTTTAACGTTCACTTTTTTTATATGATTGATTCAATTCTAATCAAATTTAACAATTTTCATCCAACAGCTGTTTGAAAACTCAGAAGCTCAAATAGAGCTTTAACTTAATGGTTGTTGCTAAACCTAAGGTTAGCTTTTTATCCGATTAATTTAGTTCTAATTAAATCTAACATTTTCATATAAAAGCTTTTCCAAAATTTAATAGCTAATTTTATTTTAAATGCCTTGATGGGCATTGGAACCTATTTGTTATTTATCCAAATAATTGTCTCCAAGTAAACTCAATTAAAGTCCCCAAAGCTAAACCGAAAGCTTTTAATTAAAATTAAATTTTATTTATTTTGATATCAGTTTTTCATCAAAATAATTAAATTGTGATCTAATCTAAAGCTTTCCGAAAATATAAAAGCTCAAAGGAAGCTTTAAATTACGAATATGAAATAATATTTTTGGACATTGACCTTATGGACCTTATGGAGCCATTGACTGCACGCCTCTAGAATAATCAGATAGAAATAGTGAAAAATTTGAGATGAATTCGGGTTAAATTAGGATTCTTTATCTTGAATTTTTTTTCCGGAAATTTCAAAATTATTTTACCTTTAAGAATGGTATAGATTTTAAAATATTCGTGAACAAATAGCAATTGTTATTTATAAAGAAATGTCTAAGAAGAAAATTAACAATTAAATCAAGCTCAGTTATAACTGACTCGACATTCCAAACTCTGAAATGATTTTTCGGTTTGGGTAACAAATCTCCACAACAGACTTCTGTTCAGTATGAGTGTGGCTACTGCCCGAATTAGAATTATTAATTTGTATGAAAAAAAATGGTGGCTGTCGAAAACGAAATTTTCGAAAAATGATGTTTCTGAGTGACTTTTCGGAAACAAAATTTTTCCTTATACTTTAAGAGTGCTTTTATCAAGCCCAAAAAGAACCACATAAATATCTATTATAGGAGTCGTATGATAAATCCCCAAAAATAGATCATTTTTCGGGCGTGTATAAAGTTGGATGACCCCTTAAATTACCGAAATTTTATGAAAGTTGAGATTTGCAAAGTTTCATAATTTTATAAATCTCTGAAATTTAATGAAAATAAAAAATTTTCATTAAAATGGCAGAGTTCGAAAAATTATAGGTTGCATGTAATGGTAAGTGTCCACTTGAGAGGAACTCGCGAGAGTTCTCGATAGTTACTCTCAATTGCTTGTCCATTTGAGAGCATTTTGGGAAGTTTAAACTATCAGAGAGCTGCTATAAGTCTATGGAGGGCTTACTCTCAGCTAGTTCTCTCAAAAGCCGTGTCCACTATTGAATTGTGTCTGTACTCTTGACAGTGAATTTAATATATTAAATTTTGATATTTCGAAATTGATTCAAATAATAGATGACTTATGTGATATATTGATACCATAAGGACAGGAGGATCCCCGTAACTCATATTTTTAAAATTCCGGCAAAACTGAATGGTTGTGATTTTTATCAACCGAGAATTTAATTCTATCACTATCTGAGTGTTGATAGTCACTCTCTGATAGCTACTCTCAGAAGCGTGTCTACTTGAAAGAAATACTCTTGAATACGAATAAAATTTTCGTATTATTTATAGTTACAAAATGGATGGAAATCGTTTTTGATTTCCGTAGGTGTAGGTCCACTTTCGCTATACACCTTTGTTTTATGTTTCTATGTCTCCATAAATATTCCTAGTATAATACCTTTCAGAGGTCAAATAGGCAAGTAATAATAAGTTAAAGATCTAACTATAGCTTTCAATCATTAATTTTTGATTTCTGACAAGGATACCTTATAATTCATCCCATTGTCAACCAAAATATAAAATCATCTTCTTCCGAAAACCTACATTTATTAGAGATATAATAATACAAACACTGGCCGGTCCTTTTGACTGGTTACCAACAATTGAAATCTAAATGATAGTATTACCCTTAACCTTTTTTCAAAAATACTTTCTCTATATATTTAAGACGATATGTATACCTTATTTTAATAACATAAAGGATTTTCAGAACAGAGTATACCTTTGTACCTTTAAGATTCGTAAACCTTTCTTTAAATACCCCTTCGGACAAATTACTGTCGAAATAATTTCTCCGAGAAATCTTTGTAATATTCTAAGAGCAAAAGTAATAAAATGGAATTTCAAACATCAACTTAAATCCCATTTTTTCATGGATGCTGTTCAGTCAGTTAAATTTATCCTTAATATTTATATGCTAAATATAACATTTACCCTAACACAAATAGCTCGATCTATACCATCTACGGTACATATTTCGTTTCGAGAGAAATTCCTTGCAAGATAAATCTAACCAAACGATAAGATATATGTATATGTATCCTTTAATAATATCCCTTCCACACATATTTTTCTAACATAATTTCGGATGTTGTAATATAGGTGGAAAATGTAGATGTTAGAGAAATTCCTTAATTAAATGTCCGAAAAGATGAAAGATTTTGATGGGAAAATTCTTGGCAATAGTTTTAGGGAATAATCAAATTACATGCGAATCTATAAATGAAAGTATACGTAAATGTAGCATAACCTGTCGGATATAATGTATCTTTGTCTGGGAACCAAAATATTCCATCTATAGTTTTTCCCTATATCATCCCTCTACCAGCATCCATAATTTTATTTCCATTATATTTCCAATGGTTTGATCTGCATTATGGTGAGATGAAAGAACGGTGTTATCCATGTATACACCCGGTTAAAATTCAGACGTATACCAGGATTGCTTTCGATGGGTGAAAATCTCATATAGGACACATTTCATTCCACCGCTAACTCTCCCAGTATCCCAGCAAGACTTTGGGATTTAAAACGAAATATAATCGACGAACACTTTGGGTTTCTGATAATATTTCGGTATGTCGAGCGATGTTATTAAAACATTTTATCCACTAGATTCTATGTGGTGGGAGTTTGGGGAAAAGAAGGGAGGTTGGAAGAAGGGAATGATGGTTTCGGGATGGTTGACAAGGAAATCGACAGTAGATGGAGGTTATGAACGGCAACTTAAATGTGAATACGGATTTTTGTGTGCCACTTTTTCCATTGGCCCCCGGCATTGTATGGGGTGCTAAGCCAATTCGAGGTTTTAAAGATTCTCAACTTTATTGTTGAATCAATATACGATGAAGTACAGTGAGATTTAAAAGTTATCGTTCATAGAAATTATTATATTTTATATAGTAATTCGTTTTTTAAAATAATTATCCTCAATAAATGGAATAAATAAATATTAAATAATCAATATCAATTTAAGCAACGGGAGGGTAAAAAATTTTACACTTTTTATGCCCTTTAAAAACCCTAAAAAATTATTCTGATAAAATAACCAACAAAAATTACCCAATTTCTAGAATCTGAAAAATCTACATAATTCATGTATATAATCCGCACATTCGTACGATCACTGGAAGACCCAATAATTTTTCCCTATAGTTGGGGATCCGCAGACAAATAATTTCAATTCTTTAATGTAATTTTTTATATTTTCGCTCTTCTGAAAAGTTGCTAACAATGTATCATTTCGCCAAAACTACAAAAAATATCGAGTAATATTTTTGATTTGTTTTTTAGGAGGAACAACTGCCAAAAACTTAAGTGGGCAGGAATTTTTAAAATCAACCCTGTTTCCGGTTTCAAATATCAAATCTCGACTGTAAGAGAAAAAAGTGAACATCGAAAGCTGTAAAAAATGTTCTGTTTATTTTTTTTTCAAACAACTCCACTTAAGTTGTTTAAATTGGTTAGTAGAATGTGTGGTACAAATTTTGTCCAAATCGGATGAATGGTTCCCGAGAATAGGTACATTGAATCTAAAAAGAGTAAATCGCCATTTACTCAGCAGTCAATTTTCAATGTATTTATTTATGTTCATAAATTTGTATTTAGATTTTAAGGTAAAAATAAGATGAGAGCCCATCACTAATAGATGCCCATCACTGTTGGTATATAATTCGAAATACGTCGGAACCGCCAGAAAGTAACCGTCGAGCATTAAAATTTGTCAGACGGGGGGGGGCATGAATAATGGTTCGAGAGTAGCATACGATTGACAAGCGAGCTGAGATGCCAAAAAAAAGAAAAACACGGTCGAGCACAAGCCACAAACCGAGAACAGCTTAATTAAAAATTTAAAATTAAAGAGTGAAACTTAAGATAGGAAGAAGATAGCAAAAAATATTGGAGGATTTCAACACGAATTGGATTTGGGTATTTAGCGGTCATTGGAAAACAGGCGAAAGAAATGAATTTTGGGATTGAAGGAAAAGCCAATATCAAACGGTTTACAGAATAAATTAACGCTACCCAATGATTGGGAGCATCGCGGGAAATAATCCACCATTTTTACCAGTGATGGGCTTAGGGTAATTTTCCTGTAGATTTAAATTTCGTATTGTCTAAAGTATATTTAAATTTAAATATTAAATTTTTATTAAAATTTAAATTGACGATTCTTTTTATATCTGTCGTTACAAAAACGGCCTGCGGGTTACCGCTCTGAGAGTCGCGCTATTTTTGACCAAATTTTGGTAAATTTCTAATGTCGAAATGAAGTTTTTTTTACCACTAATAAGAAAATATCTCCAGGCTTTACCTCCAACAAACAAAAGTTGTACTCCTTAGGAACTTCATAAAAAAATTGTCGCAGCAAAAATCCTTTTGGAATATTCTTCTAGTTACTCAATTACAGTCCGTTATTACTTAATTTTAATCCTTCCAATTACATTTTTTAATTACAGTTAGTTTCTATGAAATTACGAAATTCTAAAAATTCGCTTTGCAAAATTGAATACTATACTGAAAATAGGCCTACTTATCAAGCGACTTTAAGAATTTTTGAGTTAAATGTTAGGTAATAAAAATAATAGCTATGAATCTAGCAAATCTGTTTAAAATTTATATTTGCTTAAATTTAGAAAATTAATTGCTAAATATCACTAAATTGCTTCAAAGTAAGCAACCATAAATCAAAGCAATCGTTTTGGGCATTATCTTCAATTTTATAAGTCATCGGACCAATTTTGCAATACCCAGCAGTTACCCGAACCCGGTTTAAAAACCAAGAACCAGGGGATGATCTGGGTGATCTGATGGCAACAATATTTTAAACGGGTTTCCTTCAAGTCGTGGACTTTTGATCTCCATTCGATATTTCATGTACCCACGAGATACGGAAAACTCGGTTGGAATAAATTACCGGAAGTAGGTGTTCAGAAAAAATCAACCCAATATTTTCATAGGGAGTTTATGTTTGAAATAAATCTTTCCGTCTATCACTTAATTTCTACAAGCTCAAAATTAGTAGTGTTTGCTCGCCAAAAATATAATTTCAAGCTAAACTCAACAGAACCCGAGTCAAAAAAAATTTATTTTCAAAAGTTATCAAACAAAAAAAAAGTTGGGTTATTGATTGATTTAGCAACATTGCAATAGATAGAGATAATATTTGTTAGCGATATTGTTGATATTTCAGATATGCTCTGCGCATTCTGCGCATTGGATTGCACACAGAAGACAGAACTAGAGAAATATAAGCAGAAGAATGTTACAGAATTTTTACTTCAACTCAAAAATGTTAGAAACTTTAAATTCGCTTTATTCGATTTTTGAAAATCCTCTAGTTAAATCGTTGAAAATATTCGAATAATTTTGAGAAAAATTCTATAGAAGAAGCCCGATATTTCGGAATAGGGAATTAAAATATTGGGAATAGTAGCAAATGTTCAGAACAATTTTAAATCATTCGATAAATTGCCGGAAAAAAATATAATTATTCCGTTGAAATCCGAAAGTATCGGAAATGATCAGGAAGAATAGATTATGGTCGGAAAAGTTCTCAGCAATTCAGGAATAATCGATAAAAGCCGTATTTATTAGGAATAAATAAAAGTTGATCTGGAATATTCGGCAAAGTGTACACAATTACGGAATATGCAGAAAAAAGTGTCTGAGAATTTGAGAAGGGTCATCAGATATGGTACGAAAAAGCCAGAAGTGGTGAGACAACATCGGAAACTTTGAGTTAATATTAAAATTTCTAAAATGTCCTGAAAATTAAATTAAATACAAATACAAATATTGTTTATATTTATTTTTAATTTTACCATAACGCCATCTCCCAGGATCAAAAAGTTGTTTGAACAATAATTGCCTGGGCTTCGCCAAATTGCCTGGTGTCTCCACGTGACTACGGCTCCAGACCTCAGAAAAGTATATTCTCAGATACCTGGTATAGATCCTTGAGACCCATAGTAGCCAATTGATGACCTATATCTATCTATAATTATGATGATTGAATAAGGGGTACCTACTAATTAAAAAGATTAATTTAATTAAATTTTCAGAATTCGACGAGATTTTACGATTTCTATATTACAATTTTCACATCTTGTATTCCAAATTTCCTTAAATTTCTAAATTTTCCCAAAATTTTCCTGTTTTCAAAAACTTTTTTGTTTCTTGAAAATTTCGGATTTTCATAATACGCTCTAACTGTCATAAAAGTTGTTTTGATCGGTTTAATATTTAAACTTTACTTTTAGATGTTTACGGGTTATAAAAATTAGATTTGAGTTTTTTTATAAACTTTTGAGTCGAATTTTGACAGTTCAACTCCATGAATAAACGGACACTCGTGGAGTAAATTTAGTTTATCTTCTAAATCGAGCATATTTCCATCACTCTATGGGAGGGTGGAGTGGGGGGGGGGG
>JANTOP010021804.1:0-13045 GCA_027564815.1 Symmerus nobilis | reverse complement strand
AACAATCGAACACTTTTCAAAAAAAAATTCGCTTGCACCGAGTCATGTAAAATTTACGTAGCCAGCTCTTAGACTATTGCCTTTTAATTATTTTTTCTTATATTTCTGTCTCCTTCTTTTAAATCATGCCTTATGTGGTCTACCTTGTATGAATTTAAGTCGGTTTGGTGGTAAATATGGCGTTTTGCTTGTATCTACCGTTGTCGTTTTTTAACGTGGATAGTTGATTCACTAGTAATTCGCTGACCCAATGTATACCGCAAAAACGGTCGATCGCGTCCCAATTTAAATATAAAACATGTAATAAATATAATAATAACAAAAAACGAAATCAGACGTTACATTCTGTGTATTTGATATTGCTTATCGACATTTCACTGGCATTTTATATTCTTCTATTCCCAACCTTTTCCCAGTGTTCCCTAGCAACTAGCAACATTGGAGATAATATTTGTGGGTACTAACTTTTATTTCACTTATTCTACGTCATCGCAGGCTTTTTCTCGATTTTCTGAATTTTACTGATATTCGTCGACTTTCTCTTCACCATTCCTAATTTTTTCTCGAACTCTCCCTACTATTCCTGACTTTAACCCAGTTTCTTTGTGCTATATTTGGGCGAAGAATTTACTGAGAATATGAAAATATGAGAATATGAATTAGTGAGTATGAAAAAGAATCTGTAACTTACCCCAATACTTTGACGCCCTTCAGGTCCACAAAGAAAATAAATAAATAAATGAATTAATAAATAATAAATAACTTATTAGTTGTAAAGTAGTTAATATCCAGATAAAGACATGAATTTGTCGAAAGTATTTGTATGGATTTAGTATACAAGTATGTATTTAGAGGCTAATTACATATGAATTTCTAGAGAAATTTTGCACGAAATTAAAATGAAAGTAGTGTAGATAGTATCTCGGATGAGACATTTATGGATTTAAATTATCGATTTGAAAGGCTATTTACACTATACGAGAATACTAAATAACCGGCAATTACATTGCAGATAATAATTTATGTATTGTATTTATTGTTGCAAATCGATCACAAACGATTTTAATTCAAATTAATATGTATAATTAATTTATTACATCGATAGGAAAACATCAAAAATCCTAAACATTGACTAAATCTATTTTGTTATAACAAAATATCCTTTTAGCTTTTTAGGATATATTTATAATATGGATATATAAATTTTTTTCCCGTTTATGGCTTTTCGTATATAATGATTAATGAAGCTTATCGACACAATGGACAAATTTTAGGCAATCCTTTGAGCAAATTGTTCGTAAACAAGAGAATTTACGATAGTAAATTGATAAATGATCAAATATGCCTGCCAGTCAGACAGAAATGTTATATTCACAGGCACACATTCCGTAAATGTTTGGATGAAAAAGAATAATCCATTTTGATATAAGAGAAAATGTGCTTTTCCATTCATGTGTTCGGCATATTATATACTACATAATGTAATATATTTTATGACTATTTATATTTAGTAGTTATATGTATAAGTAAATATTAACTTGGATGTATATTTGAATTTATTCGACTAATAATTCTGCAATTTTACTAGGTATCTAACCATATCATTTACCACTGGTATGGAAGCGTAACAGTTATCTGATTTTAAAAGTGGGTATCTGCTTTGAAAAATAGAATTTTGCAAGGTAAATATAGGATTTTGCACGGAAAAAATAGGATTTTGCAAGGTGAAAATATTACCACGCACTGGAAAAATCTGGTAATAGAATCGCAGAAATTAGAATTTAGAGGGTAAATTATGATTTCTTCACAGGTTAAAGTGTAATAATGCACCGCAAAACCCGAAATTCATGCATAGTGAAAATATATTGTATTTTGCATATACATATATAAATTTACATATTGGGTAAATAAAAAATAATGGCAGGTATGTTTCGATTTAACATTGTAAAAATCGCATTTAATGATTTCTTCTACAAAAATGGAACTTTTACATTTTTTTTTTCTGTTTATACACATTGATAAAATTCGTTAATAAGATTTTTTGAGATCGTAAAGTGGATAATTTCTTTCTACAATTAACTACTTTTCATTATCTCTATTTTCCCTCATTTGAAGACAATCAAATTAGTTTCACATTGCAAAGTATTATTTTCACCCTGCAAAATCCTATTTTAAAATCCAAATGCCTATCACCCATTATTAAATGTGATTTTTACAATGTTAAATTGAAACTTAACTGGCATTTTTTTTATTTACCCTGAAAAATTATATTTTCATTATGCAGGAATTTCGGTGCATAATTACACTTTTAACCTGTGATGAAATCATAATTCACTCACCAAATTCTTATTTTTGCGATGCAATTTCCAGATTTTGCCCATGCGTGGTAATATTTACCTTGCAAAATCCTATTTTTACCTTACAAAATCCCAGTTTTACCTTGCAAATGCCATTTTAAAATTTACTATTTTAAAATGGCCTATCACCCATTAGTAATTCCAAATATTCCAATTCGGATCCAAGCAGCTCCTTAAAACTATGTCTTGATAGCGAATAATGAAATTGACACTCGATTGGGATTTAGGGTAGCAGAAATGTTGTTTATTGACAGACTCGAATTCTGAATTTTCAGGCACTAGGGCCAATAGGGCCCCCACAATTTCTAAACATTTTAAAAGTTCTTTAAAAAAAAACTCCATAGTAATTTTTGTATGTTTTTTTTTATAATTGTGCTTACTAAACGCATTGAAATTCGAAACTAGACGATCGAATAAAGAACGCATCAAAAAACAATCACAACAGACAGAACAAATCAAGAATGAACAAAGTGAGAATCGAAAATGGTGCAAATTAAGACCATAGCAATTTACCGATCAACGAGCATATAAATAGAATTTAACTTTAGAAATGAATAAGTTCGAACTAAATTAACGGGATTCATGGAATGAGATGATCCCTTTATTGCAGAATTTATATTCAATTAACATTAGCTGAAAAATACGTCAAAGCAACCAACATTGGAAATTACTATTTTTTTTTAATTTTCAATTAATTTTTTTTCTGAAGCACATTTTCCGAGAAATGTGACGTCTCAAATTGCCAAAAATTTAAAAATAGTAAATTTGTAAAATGTGTAGAAAAACTCCCCATCCATTTTTAATGATCGAGGGTGTTTTAGAAAGGGAAATACACTAAATTTTATAATAAAATAAAAATTTAGGAGTGGCCGAAAAATACACTGAACAAAATTTTAATGAGATTTGTTTACAAATTTTGATAAAACTCCATTTCTGAAAAATTACTTATTTATATATTTTTCAGTGTTTTTTTCGGCTACCCCATAATTTTATTTTTTCATAAAATGCACTAGATTCTCCCTTTCTAAAACGCCTTCAATCATTATAATCGGATGAGTAGTTTTTTTATAATACATATTTTTCAAACTTTCTATGTCTTAAATTTTTGTCAATTTTTTGCCAAATTAAGACGTCACATTTCTCGGAAAGTGTGTTTCAGAAAAAAATTTATTATGTAGGATTTTTTTAATTTACAATAATAAAAAAAAATAGTCATTTCCGACCGAACTCCATTTATAAGCCTGGTTGAATTGATATATTTTTCATAATTTATGAAATAAATTTAATTCGAATTTTTAACCATCACAAAGCTACTACGAGGATGTTAGCTTCTAATATTAAAACTAATATCTGGTAATCTATTTAAATCATTACAAAATACCTTATATAATTTATATTCGTAAATAACCCAAGACAGGTTTTTTATTTCTCAGAATATGCTGACCTAATTTTTTGATTAACAAGACAATTTGTAGGCTAAACGGCAAGAAAAATATTAATCTTTATACAACTTAATTCTAATATTCCTTTTGGTTGATATAAAAAAGAGGGAAATAATCAAAGCTGATATAACCACCCTTGTTTCTTCCAAATTCTTATGTTATTCGTATTTTGTAGTTTCTACAAAGAAATATCAACTTGCACCATCTTCCCGCATATACCATACTTAACAGTTTACGTCAACGGAGAACAAATATCCCAGCATCTCCCCAGTGTGTGCTTTTCGCAAACATGATCGCAAAACATTGTAGTTTTATAAATACAGCGACGAACGGGAAAAACGTGTGATAATAATAGCATGGCGAAAAAATGTAAATATAAATTTTATCTTCTATCTGACCAAATGATAAATTATACATTATTAAATAACAACACGTAAAAAAACAATATATTAGTTCCTTCCTTTATTTCCCCCATAAATATGGACAAAAAAGCATGAAAATAATGTCAAAACCGGCAAAGTGGAACATGTACAATATCTTTCTGTCCTTTTTCAAACGCCAGGAGTTACTGTAGAGAACGAGAGACATTGGTAATAGAAAAGAGAATAGATAATATAAATATAGAATATAAGTAATGAATTTTAGGAGTAAAAAGTTGTTTTTGGTAGATGCTTAGATGTTTAGGACATAGTTTTTCATATGCATGTTTTCAACGGAAACATAGGTAGGAAAATATCATAAGAAAATTAAATAGTATTATGCGAGTATATATTATAAATAGAATCAACTTATCAAATAGACAAAAAAAAACAAACAGGGTGGAATAATACCGGAGGGATTGAAAAATTTTGTTTACTGTACAACTGTGCACTCTAACCGTAAATAACAATAAAGGGCAATGTATATTTTTTCCATGAAATGTTTATATACACTATATATTGTACTTACTGCAATACGAAATTTTGTACGTAAATTTATAACTACTATAATACCCCAGATCACAGACCCAGAGATCTGAGAGATTATCGCTATTCTTGGTACAAAATTTAATCGTAGTGTAGAAGAAATTGTTACACTCAATAAGATATTATAAAGGTGCTAAATTAGTGATTACAGATTCATAAAAAATTAAAATATATTCGAAAGTTTCAATGATACTATTGTATTATAAATGGGTTTAAATGACTCCAAACAAGTTAAATAGATTTAGTCGCCACTATGTGATGTTCCATAGGAAAAGGGACCTTACCTTCCCAAACCAAATTTTTCAGTAGAGCTAAAAATAAGCGTTTGGGTAATTTTATCGGTTTTCATGTTTGATGAGATTTTCAGGTTGATTACAATCCCCAGACATGTTCTGAGCATTATTTAATCGATTTTAAGTCATTTATTAATTCATCAATACAAAAAAAATAGATTTTCCCCAACCTCTACCACCTCAAAGAAATGAACCTTATCTTCCACCATGTATTTTACCGGCCTTACGTACGAATTTGTTGCAAATAAATATTATAATAATTATTATTATTATTTCATATGCGAAAGTTAAAATTAAAATACACAATTAAAACAATTACAATACATTATAAAAAAATTAAGTTCCTTTTGTAGAATAGCAGTTTTCAAGGATCGTTAGATTAATTTTCTTTACAGATTTGAAATCTACACATAAAATCCTATAAGAAATGGTGACGTGCGTTCGTAACTCGTTTGTCATATGTCAGGAATACATTGTAAAAATTGCCAAACTTTGAACCTCGATATTTCAAAACATGGAGTTTTCGTACTACAATTTCAAAATACTATAAGCCAATTTTTGGAATTATCTGGTGATTGAGTTGTCCTTTTATTTGAGAATAATGTGTAATTTTAGGAAATTCCAAAAACCAGATTTTGGTTCTGGGAAGATAAGGTCCCTTTTCCTACGGAACATCACATATTAAAGACTGTACAGTAGAGTGGAGTGATGATATATGAAAACAATTTTTGTGTTTTTTTTTAAATCGGGATATCGTTTTTGTGGTACGTTGGTGTATCCTGATCTCTATTGTAGTACATTACTTTTTTCTTAAAATTCATCTTCCTCTTGCACCAAGTTCCCTTTTATTTAAGCTATTTTGCAAACACCTATTACTACTCAACCACAAGAGCTAGAATATTAAAGTAAACTGAGGTGTATAAATTAAAAAAGTACATAATTCAGTCTAATTTTTTCAAAATATCTCAAAAATTGTAAAAAAGTAAAATGAAATTTAAAATAAAATAGATTCAAGAAATTGTTTGTTTAGTATTCAAAATATTTCGATTTTAGGGGAATTTATCTGCAATTCCAAAACTGCTCTACTTAAAAAAATCGCTTTACAAATAGACAAGTTATTAACGTTTTTCCAATCACACTACTGCTTAATAATTAAAAAAACAAGTTTCCAAATTATATATTCTATATATTCTTTTTTCTGTATTAAATTTAGCCATTTTCTTACGGAATAACAATTATGCTGTAATAAAACCATCCCTACAGATCTGGCCAGCTATCCTAGTTACCATTTCGTACCATATCCTAGGTACATTTCATTTTTTGTTCATAATCCGCCAGGAAAGAATTTAAGAATTTTCATAAAAATTATGTAATAGCTGTGTTACATTTTTGGTTTTTAGAAGCATAAATAGATATATATTCCAATTTTAGTTCCAAGAATCGGAATTAACATCGCTATTATTTCTATCAATCGAGTCAAAAGTTATAATGATATTAAAATAAGTGGAATTTCTGGAATAATTTGCTATGTTTCGTTATTCTACTATTGTAAGTATGTTAAATGCAAAATAAAATGTGAATAGAATTTTCGTCAAAATATGAAGCAAATTTTCATAAATATATCACATGCTTTGTTGAATTTAATGGTGATAGGAAAAAAAATCTATGATTGGTTGATGAAAATAAATTTCTGATTGGGTCGTTAAATAGAGATAATTGCTTATACCTGCTATAAGAGTGACAGAATAAAAATTCTAATTTGATAATGAAATAGGCCCATCACTCAATTTATTCGTAAATTGATATTGATGACATTCCCGAATCTCGATTTCTTCCAACGTCTTCCTTAAAATATTCTTCCAAACCGTCCAATTTCTTATATTCTGCACCTTCCACAATCCAAAATACCACCTATTGCCTGGGTGTCCCCAGGCTTAATACTCTCGTCTGGTTTTTTCCTTTTGCGCCAGAAATCCATTCCCCCACAAATTTTGTTCTATTCTATTCTTTCTCTTATTGACAATTAAATTTCAACGATTGCCATTCAATCAGCTTCTCTTACGGGTCATTTCAAATTCCGATTCAGTGATGCGCCTTAGTAGAGTGGTGATGATGGCCTGTCCTGTCATATTACTATATATGATATATTAATATCTTATATTTAAATTCTTCGTTACAATATATACTTATACTTAATTTTTACTACATTTTACTTCGAGTTTAAGATTATATATAAGGGAGAGTGCCCACCTATTAGCACTGCCCAGCTATTGGCACCCATCAGTTCTGACGTTCGTGGCGATGACAGCAGCAATGTGCTTAGTGTCAAAGTTTCGTCACATTAAGCGTTCACTTTTCATAAATCATTGAGTTGTATGCACGTGTTGCTGTAGTCGCACGGTTGTCGAAAAGTGAAAAATCCGAAAAAATCAATTCTGATCCAATATCGTTCATTTTTGTTAAGTGAATTTTCAAGTGTTTTTCATCAATATAAAAGGATACATATGAGTGGAATTCTTAGTTTGTTCTTTATTCTTCACGGTTTCGACGAGTATCGAACATTATTGTGAAATGGAAAAATAATATTTCGCATCATGTCAAAATATCGTCAGTGCCCACCTATTGGCACCCTTGAAATGATTTTAAATTCTGTTAATTAAGATTAGCGTATAAGAATTAGATATAATAATCGAATGTAGAGGTCGCCCGTTAAGCGGAAATTGTAAGGAAAAGAGGTCGCTATCGCTAGTGAAGCGTGAAGCGCTGGAAAGGCGAAACATAATTTTAACTCATTTTTTCACTTATTTCCATTTGTTTTGCTAATAAAATCTCACAATTAATTTTTACAGTTCAAATGGTCAGTGTGAACCACTGAAAGAGTAAAGAACACATAAAATTAATAAACTAGTGATTATACTTCATTTTCGATTTTTTACAGTGAAGTGTAAATGGGTGCCAATAGCTGGGCACCTTTTTTTTTATCGATTTTCGAGACTTTTGCTAGATCGAGTCACCAAAGTCGCATTTTTGTTATGTTCCGTTTGGAATTCTTGTTAGCTATGGACCTCAGCTTTCAAAGGAAACCGAAAGCACTGCGAAATTATGTTTCAAACGAAAGTTATGGCCCCAAGACCTTAGAGTGGCTATAGGTGGGCACTCTCCCTTATAAATATATCGTACATATAGAATAGATAATAAATTTCGCTGCAGTAGGTATATACAGGTAACCCTCCTACAACACGGTATCTTGCAACACGATTTCACTCTAACACGATTGAAAAATTGCGGAAAACCTCCTACAACACGGTTTTAATATAAAACTAGATAAAAAAAATTGCGGAAAATATTTAACACGTAGAAATTACTTTATACCACTATTACACTACACACAATATAAAATCTATACAAACATAGTAACAATATGCAATTCGGGGAATACCCATAAAATACAATTGAGTGAATACCCAAATTTGGATTTTTTCCCATAAATTTAGTTAATAACAGACAACGTGTAGTTCAGTTTGTGATTCGTTTCTTGTTTTTTTTTGCGAATAATAAAGTTTCCTATATGAAAAAAAATATATTTTTTTGTAGATTTTAGAACCTAACCCCCCTTTTTATATTAGCTTCTAATCTCTTATAACACGGTTTCACATAACACGTCATATTATTGGAACCTATCTACCGTGTTATAGGAGGGTTACCTGTATTTCAAAAAAATAAGTGTATTCAGAAATTATTATATAATCTTAGGTTGCATATAATATAAATGAGGTAACTGAAGATAACTGAGTCCAACCAAACGAAATACCTTAAAATTTCGTACAATCTCCACAATTTTCTAAATATATTTATGAGTCGTTTCTTCCTTCTTTCATTGGAACTGATGTCAAGTGGCTTAAAGTAACACGTGTACACGTGTTAGACGTGTATATTAACTGAAATTTAATATTTTCAATCTCAGTTTAAAATAAGCTAGACTAAGCTTAATATTCTACAAAAATGTAAATTTTTTTTACGAGTAAACATTTGAAAATACTTATAATGTTTACTGATTTTATATTGTGATCTGCCGATCGATTTTGTGCAAATCTTGCTGAAACGTTTAAAAGAAAATTGATTTCAATTTTTCTACATAAGTAGTCTATTAATGTCAAGTGATTCATTTTGAAGTCAGCACTTACACAGAATTTTTAAATTTCAATAGAGAATATTTCAACATCTTCTTAGTATGGTTGGAAAGGCCTTGTCGAATTTTGAGTGGATAGAAAAATGAGAGAGCGTAATATTTGGTGCAGTGATACAAATAGCTGTTATTGAAATCATTATTGAAAAGTCGAAAGAACTTTGTTTTTGTCTCTGCACAAAATCGATGGGCTGATTTTTATTTAAAGTAAAATCACTATAATTATAACAGTCAAATTTAAATTTAACTAATTTATTAGAGTGTAGTTTAGTTGCCAAATTCAATATTACTGGTGCTTCTATTAGTATTATTCATACCCTTTAATATAAATTAAATCCTATTTATTATGTTCTTCCATATGTATGAAGTATGGTATCTTTTTCACATACAGAAGAAACTCGACTTCATGAACTAAAAAAGTTAGGGTAATTCGTGTAGTATCATATTACATGTAGCAAATATGGTTTTATAATATTCTTGTTATTTATTTCATATGTTATAATGTTCTTTCGATATTATACTGTACTTCTTACCCATTTTCAAATCAATATCCTAACATTAGCCTGCATTGTAAAGGAATATACAAAAAAAATCTTAACCGAAAGTTTCAAGAAAAGTGATAAGACACGTATTTATACACTATTATAATCGAATTGTTGAAGACGATCAATTTAAAATTCTATTAGAAAGTTTTCGCACGAAGAAAATGACGTGTTTAAAATTAAACCACTTTTTAAAAACTTCCTTCCATCCACGTATGCACATAATATTTGATACCAATTTTTTTTATTCCTTCTTTTCTGAAAATCGGTTTCCAATGATAATAGAAAATTATGTTTGTGTAGATACACATATTTTTAGCGAGTTCATAAAACTATATGAGATTCATAAATAATGTATCAATGGCATGGCATTTTATTCACAATTTTTATCTTCATAACCAATCATATTTTGTATTATCTATCCATAGTCTTTTACATAAGTTTCAAACTACTATTACTACTTGAATAAATTATTACATCCAGTACATACAGTATCCTTTGTATGATTAGTGATTTTGTTGGAAAAAAGCAGACTCCTAGATTTTTTTTAATTCAAAAATTCCCTAATTAAGTTTATCGCAACAACCAATTACAATCCTAGAACTGAAAGGTTTTAAATACGATTTTCTAAGTAACCATTAAAGGTTGATTCAAACATTTAGAGCTAGTTCTAATAATATAAAGGTTCTTTCAATAGGTTTGATAGCTCTTCCGATCGGGATAGTACGATACGATATTTTTATTACATATGGTATAGAATTTAATCATGAAGCGCCAAGCATTGGAACAGCAAGAAGCAAAATTCTCGTATGTGGTAATTCCAATCCACACTGTTGCGATTTCCATATCTGTTGGTCGGAAGGAAAGGGCTACATCGTTTGAGCGATCGTCTCATTGAGTTACCGTTTTAGCTTTTTCAATACATTTGTAATAACCACAAAGGTCAGTGGTTATAAAACTATCAACAATTCGTAACTGCAAACGTAAAACAATTAGTTTAAACGCCAATAATTAGTATATTTGAACAGTAATTAATTTACTGTAGGCTCTGTAAAGCAGAAAATATAATTGCATAAAAATGAAATTAAAAGCATTTTATGCTTATTTCAATATTATTAAAGATCTCTTAATTGCTTTAGCTTTTGCGTTTTGTCCTGTTCTCGAAATTTGAATCGCGGGGTATATCTTACGGTTTTAGGGGGTCTGTACAGTACGGTTTACTGTACTTTTAAATTTTAATTATCTGATTTTCCATAGATAAATACACCCTTAAAACTGTGTCTTACAAGAAACGATCGTTTTGCGGTAGTTAATGCGTGTGATTGTAACATTAGGAACGAGCGTGTTGGAAGCAACAAAGAGCAAATTGGTTATTAATACAAAATAATTGCTTTAGGGTTCCGGCTCCATAGTCACCGATGAATACCGTGACAATATTAGAATTGGAATTTTTAGTCTAACACGCCTGTCTTAGAATTTGTTTAATCTTATTGTTAGCAACGATTTTAAATATTAATGATTATTTTATCCTGGAAAACATTTAGAGACATTTTTTATCATTAAAGTAACGAAACATTTTCTAAAGTTATTCATGGATATGTATGTTTACCAAAAAATTTTCTTTTACACTCTAAAATTTAAAGTAATTATACATAATTACAATATGGAACTGTAATTTAATTAAAATTGAATAGTAATGTAATTGACTTTATAAATATTAAGATTGCAATTATTAAAAAAATATTAATTTACTTATCCAGATTTTCACAGTGTACGATAATATTTAACAATATTTCAAAAACTACGTTTCATGAAAAAATCTTATTATTCTACATTTTATCATTGGTAACAGGTTACTCCTGGTAGGTGTAATATTTCAACGACAAAGTTCATGCTAAAAAATTGGTTAAAACACAGTTTTTTCTCCGCTAAGTAGCATTACAGTGGTAAAGTTTAAATATATTTTTTTTTATCCCTTTTTATGTAAGGAATTCATATTTATGCACAATACAACAATAATATCTACAAGTTTGAGTAAATATCCTTTAAGTACAATATCGGATTGATAAATATATATTCTCGTTTCGAAAACAAGAATTATAAATCAAATATATAAATATCAAAACTTCAAACCAAACAACTTATGATACTTATGATAGGAATATTTTGATATAAGATGTTAATAATTAATTGAATATCAAAAGTTATATTCTTACCGAAAGTTTTGAAAAACGTCAAAATATATATGTCAACCTTATACGGTATTATAAACGCTACACATTTGACATATCTTTATTTTATGCTTTGCACGTATTACGATATTTTTCTCCATCATATTTCCTTAATAATTCAAAATAAACGACATCATATATCTGAATTATCTCCCACTCCTGATATATCTTATTGTTACTTGGGAAACTTAGAAGTGCTATTCCTTCCCCCATTCTTTTCGTCACAAGAGCTGCGCGAATTATTTGCAAAAAAAAAAAATTAAATAAGTACGGAAAAAAGGATGTTGTATATCGACCGGACCAAATTTTTATGATCCGCTGCAGCATAAAAATCTTAAATATTGAACTTTTAGGTTTAATTAATAGAGTATATATTTACGTTATCTTAACTAATTAATATAAATATTTAACAATCCAAGGGTTCCTGCTAGGATTCATTTCTTTAAACTTTCGTGTTGTGAAAGCTTTAAAAGCATGGCGTATTGCTATATAAAAGGTTTGAGAATTACCAAATATGTCTATTCCCATGCATGAATGAGTGGTTGGTTGTTGATTATGGCTGTCTTATAACACATAAAACCTTTCTTTATACTGTAAGATTTAGAAATTCAAGAAAGGGTTTTAATAATACCGAAATAGCAATAAGAGTTTTTTTTATTTGGGTTGGAACGGAAATTATTCATCCAAAGAAAAATGACTGAACTTCAAGTATAATAAAATATTTCGCATGATAGTGCATACAAATGGATGTCTTTATTTAGTGATAAAATCATTTATATGAAATTATGTCTTAATGTAAATATATGACGTCAAAATAACATACGATAACAGGATGTAGAAAATTATACATTATCATACAACATGCACAAATATGTGATATATTCCAGAAATTTCCTTATTTGCCTTTTGAATTTCTACATAGTCGTCTTTGTGTAGTTTATAAAATGGTCCGGAAATTAATGTATTGTTCAAAAAGTCTGTGTTATTTATATTATTGTAGGATTATATGATTTTTTGTATAATCTTCTT
>JANTOP010021793.1:0-13047 GCA_027564815.1 Symmerus nobilis | reverse complement strand
GTTTATCATCTATTAAGTTTCCCATAATTGTACGAAGTAGCAACATCATTTAAACGGTTCTGAAATTGAATAGAAAAATGATAAATAAAAAAATTAGTAGAATATAGTATAATGATAATCAACCTCACCGACCTTACACTACCCTTAAGAAGCGACCAACCGAATCAACAGTCGATTTTTTTTGTGATATATTTTCAAAGCGACAAAAAAAATGTTAATAGTTAAACTTGATTGATGAGTTGCGAAATGGGCAGACTGGCACATTATTTTTTTTTATAATAATAAATAATTTGCCCATTACAAAATAAATGATTTAATAGGAAAATCTGTTGATAGAATATAAATTTTACATGCGATAAAAATTTCATTATTTCGTCGCGGTTATCCGCGTGCCGCCACCGTTCTCTTTTCAACAGTTATTTATGGTAGTGCTACAAACTGTATGTACTAACAATATACTA
This sequence comes from Symmerus nobilis, assembly GCA_027564815.1. Lineage (NCBI taxonomy): Eukaryota > Metazoa > Arthropoda > Insecta > Diptera > Mycetophilidae > Symmerus > Symmerus nobilis. The sequence continues at coordinate 12,586 of JANTOP010021793.1, read as the reverse complement.
TATAATACAAAAATCGATTAAGTAATCTTATAAACGTACAGTACAGTTCTTATAATAACATTACAGAGTGTTCGGTATCGATAAAGGATTTACAATTGATGAGATTGCGTTGTATTATGCGTAATTTGATTTTATGTGATTTAACATGATGTCCCAATCCAATTACATAACATTCCATTCAATTACCACAACAAACTAGAACACGATTATTTATTCCGTTAAGGGATATAATAGTCCTTATAATATATATAATTCCTTTACTTAAATTGTAAATTCTTCTGCATATAATTATGCTTCAAAACAGTAGATTTCTAGAATATTATCTCTAATTGGTGATCACTAAACGATCTTTTTGGTCTAAAACCCAACAATTATTATTATTAATATTATTATCATCATCAATTATTATGGTATTAAATTTGGAATATTACTAATGTTTAAAATATAAAACTAATGATTATCTGCACACAAAATAATATAAAATATATTTACACAAGCTCTGTCTACTTCAATCCTAATATTTAGTCGATTAATATTAATGACATTGCAGTTAATAATTGTATTTCCTTAGTTATTTGAATTCATGTAGTTAGTTATTATAAATTAAAAAAATAAGGAATAGGGGATACGTAATTTAATTATAAGAAATTGAAATTTAATTAATTAACTATTGAAAAATTCATTAAAAATAAAATAAAATTACTTAAAAGAAAGATATGTTTTGAAAATAAATAATTATCTAGTTTTTGTCAACTATTCAAAGTATGCAACCGCTTCACTAAACTTGATATCACCGATTGAAAAATGAATGTAATTTATTATATATTATGAGTGGAAACGAGCCCAATGATCCCACAAATTTCATCTAATTTATTTTCAACTCAAACCTTGCAATTTCACCATAAGCCGGTGCTATGGCAGCTAAAGTTTCTGAAACAAGTATTGTTGAATGTATGACCTTGCCTCGTGTTAATCAATCGATTCAAAGCACATCTAAGAATATTACTAATAATATACATATTAGTAAGTAATGTCGTTGGTTAGGGTTTAACTTCACTTCAAACCAATAGTGGAGGCTTAGTCATTATACCATGTATCTCGTTTTCATCACCAATAGACTTCTAATTATTCTTATCTTACTCTAGTTATTTACTATCAGAAGGTTAGAGATTTCGATATTGATTCCTGTAATTTTGATATTATTTCTCTCACTGAAGCATGACTCAAAGATTATAAGTATGTATATTCTTATTTAGTGAGTTATTTGACTCACAATTCGTAGTATACCGTTCATCATTCGATGTATTATTCAGAAAAGGTCGACATAGATCTCCACTAACATTGTGACACAAATTGAAATAAATACATGTACCTACTACTAGAAAATCTAATGAATTTTCAGCATACTTTCCGAATCTGCTTGCCTACATCCAATTTTCCTGAATTATTCCCAAAAATAATAAATTTACTTCGTAAAAATCGAAAGTTCGGCGGAAAATCTCCGTCAAAATTTGGGAGTTGATTTTATTGGAATTCTGAGAAATCACTTTCTTCATAATTCGTTTAAAAACAATTTTGTGTTTTTAGATTTTTGAAATTTCGGAGAAAATTTCTGGGAAATTACGTTAATCTACTTAAATGGTTCCCAAATTCATTTTCCTGCTTTTCTTTGAATCTCTCCGAAATTGACCTCAACTTATATGACTTTTCCTTGCTGATTACCATTTATCCCAACATTTTCCCCATTTTCGTATCTCCTCACTGACTTTTATCAACTTTAACTGGGTTTTCTGATTTTGGCCCGGACTATTTCGGTCCCGAAGAGACCAGAAAAATCAGAGAAAATTGCGCATTTGAATAATAGTCCCAACAAATTTCGTGGAATAGAAGGAAATGAAAATCGATCAATTAGCTAAGTCGAAAGAAATGGAAAAATTAACATCTTTTTTAGAATCCATTTATGTTAATCCATAATTTGAATACTTCCAGTCACCCCCAACCTATTTTAAAGTTCACAATTCCCCTAACCCAAATTGTTGGTGAGTTTCAAGAGTTTCATTTCGTGCTCTATTTCTGTCATAACGGATCTGATCCAAAACACAATATCTTCCAGTTTTGGCCACAACAACTCAGAATGACTAAAAAATGGTTAATGCTTGTAATATGGACAAAAAGAACAAAAAGTTGGGACGAATAGTTGGAAAAAGTCAAGATAACCAGAAAAAAAAGCAATGAGACGGTCAGGAATTCAAAAATTCAATTTATAAATTTAAAATAATTGAAAAAATTATGGAAAGTCAGTAAAATTAGGGATAGTAATGTGCGGGAAAAATCAGAATAATTCGGTAAACAGTCGGAAAATTACCGGAAAAATTAAGAAATTGAGGGAAAAGTCTCAGTAAAATTAAATTGATTATTTCCCAGTTATTAATCTGTTCGCTAATCGTCAGAGATTTTTCAATTCCAAATTTTATTAAGACAAGTTCATCTAATTTGGCTGCATTTTTGTTTGTTCGCAGATAGTTGACCATTTTCCATATTTCTAATTTCTAATTATATTCTAATGTTTAATTATAAATGGAAATAAGAGATGTATAACCGAGTCAATTTTAAATTTTCTTGATTTTAACTTGCTTTTTATTGATATTTAGAAAATAGTTCTTAGGTTTCTTAGGTTCTTATGTTTAGTATTTACAAATAGCTTTGTTCGTTTTATGAAGTCATTCCAAATGGGTTAATAATGGACACACAAGGCACTAGTTAAAGGACATTGGTTTTCAGCCATACATTTTCCAATAAGCCATTTCTATGATTGAATATTGTCATTGGAACACCTTTAAAGCAGAGGCGCCAAAAAGGGGCAAAACGTGTCCGCAAACCGATAGAAAGTCCTATCTTAATGTCGCATGAGAATATTGCTGAATTAAGAGCAAAACGTCAAAAACGATTTGTATCCGTTCGATGAATCGAGATAAGGATGTTAATTTGTGCATCATTTGCTTAAAGAAAATGTCTGGCCGATTGACGAGAACCATTTCCTTACAATGCAAAACATGCAAAGGACCCGTCCATTTAAAATGTGCGAATATGAACATGAAAACCAGTTTCTTCACCTGTAAACACTGCAATTCGAATTAAGATGAAAGATTTGATGAAGCAGATGATAATCTAAGCCCTTTTCATGTTCATGGTTCATAAAAGACCAATAAATATTTCACTTTCATATTTTATTCATTTTCATTTATTTCATTTTTGGGCTTTTTTGTTGGATTATCAGGGTGTCCAAGACAAAATTTTTTGGGACAAGAAAATGCCTATTCAGTAAATTAAATATAACTTTTTTTGTTAATCGATATTTAATGAACAGCCTCAGGTAAAAGTCACTAGTCACTAGCTTTCCAACAAGGTATCATATGTCACAAAATTCCTCTCCAACGAAATTTCAGGGATCGGAATAAAAACCCGTCCATTAACTAGAGACTCTCTACATATTTTATAGTTGCCACACAATTAATCAAGTCGACAAATCATGGGTCTAGGTGTTTCGAGGTTAAATTTGGGGTCCCTCAAGGTAGTGATTTGGGGTCACTTCTGTTTTTTACTTATCATAATTGATGCCCCTAACTGATTGATCTGAACTGACTGATATGAAAGTATATTTACCGATTAGGCTTGGATAACTTAGCTAATTGGTGTAAAGTCAACTGCAATTCATTTGACGTTTCGATGTACGTCCATCACTAAATATTAATACCCCCTGACTACAAAACTGACTGCAGCCGCAAATAATATTAAACAAAAGCTCGGGAATTATCGGAAAAATTTGGGAATAGTCGGAAATTATCGGGAAAATTCTTGAATAATTCGAAAAAAATTTGGGAGATGGGATGGGATGGAAGATGTGCTCTCTGAAATCTCTCTATTTTGAGAATATTTCGTAGTAAATAAAATGATGTTGAACAATGGTTCACATAACATTGAGCCCCCTGTAAAGCGAAGTGATAATGAATATGATAATAAGTTAAATGTACAATCGTTCAGATTAGACGTCCTATATCTATTTGGTATATTTTTCCATTGTATACAATATAAATTTGATGTGAGAAATGAACATTAAAAAAAATATTATTCTTACCCGAAATGCGATGTGTCGTTCCTCCTGTGTCGACCCCGAATTTCTATTTTTGAACAGATTTAGACCGTTCTAATCTAATTCTGAAAAAAATTTGAAATGAATTAGCACCCAAAATTGAAAATATTCATTTAACATATTGTTCGGATCAAGTGGATACGGTGATCGGGGGAATGAAACCCGCCAATCAAATCTGGACACGACCGAAACCAAATAAACAGAAAAAAACTTGATAAAAAGTTCAACGTCTTCTGCAATTACTGAAGCGCGAATATTAATTGATTCAAATTTGTTTTATTGGGAAACCAACTTCTCTCGTAGATATTCTTTCTAATCGGCCCAATCTCTACCCGTTCCGGATGGTTCAGCTTACATCGGTTACTTCTCACAATAAATTGATTGGTAAACAATTAAAATACACATCATCATACCGTGAACGTGATGGCCCAATTATTGTACCAATTTATTCATCATAATGTCCAGTATTTGATATGCAAATTATTCTTTACAATTTTAGAAAATAAATTTTTATTAATTTCTCCGATTTTTCTAAATTTTTCCCGAAAACAACAAAACCAACAATCTTTTGACAATTCAAATGTCAGATAATTAACGGCGTGAAGTCTGTGCGAGCTTCCATTTTCATTTTTCTCGGAATTCTTCGAATAATAGCCCGTTTCCATGGATACAATTTCAATAGTCATTGGGTTGAACTTACAAAACAACCCATGTGTTGGGTTCAATTAGGGTCAAATTAACTAGTTTGGGACACTACAATGAATTCCACCCTGCCCCTGCACGAAAATTGTCCTATTTAACCTCCAATGAATTATTTCTAATACCATAGTGTCTAAGCACTGAAATAGGCATAACGTAGAATAAGAAAAATATATTAAAAATACGAGGAAAATATCTGTCCAAATAATTTAATAATTTTGTATAATAGAATCGTATCCATTAATTAAAAAAATTTAATTAACACAAAAATATTATTTTGTCAATTAGAAAATAATTTCACTTGACATCACGTATACACCACTTAGGTCCTATTGAGTAGTCAAGATAAAATTTCCTACGTTGTCCCATAGACTATGTACTAAATGTCACATTTATTCTAGCTTGGTTGCCGCTAAATTACGCCTGGTCGGGAAAAGGTTTATTTTTGTGAATTACCACAAAACGGTAAATTTGCAATGAGGGGAAAAATTTGAATTATCTATCATTAGTGCCTAAAATTAAATTTTATTATTGATTTTCAATTATCTTACTAAACATTTAGTAATTTAAATAAATTGTTTGGAAATAATTTTAAACTAATTTCTAAATTTTTTCGTGATCTTTACAATTATATAATTACAAATATAAATTATTTAACATTTAATTAAACTAAATAAAATTCATATCACAAAAAAGCAATATTTCACATTTCTTAATTAATAAAGAAAACAAAAGAAAAATAGGAAGTCAAATAGGAATAGAATTAAGAATTCAAATTTTATAAAATGAAAAGTCACACAAACGTGTGTCAACTAAATAATAAGAATTAATTGTAATTTTAATTATTTATGGAAAAAAATCCTGTATTACAAAAAGGATATATTAGTTATTATTTAATTTGGTGTAAATAAAAATGATTTAATTTAAAAAAAATAAATGATTTTGTATAATTAAATAAGTATATTGTATTAATGAGTACATTGCGCCGGCGCATTATGTTTTGTTATTTATTTTCTTTTTGTGTTGAAAGTAGAATTAATTTCAGTACCATTTCTTAAATTAAAAATTTCGATATAATACTTCCCCTCCCCCGTGCCAAATAAAAAGAACATTAATCCAAAAAAAAAAAAAAAAAAACTAAACAAAACAAAAAGTTAAGGAGTTTCTGTGTTTGTTTGTTCATCTTACATAATATTTGGTACAATTTCATTTATTTAATTATATAGATATCTTCTATATAATAAATCCTTATCATCTAATTTTAACAATATTGATTGAAAAAGCTAAGAAAAATTATTTTAAGAAACAATGTGCGATTTATCAATATAGTAATTATAATTTATAGGATAATCTAACTATACAGTAATCAAACTCAGTCCTTCCGATTGTATATTCTTTTGTACAACATAAAATTTATGTTTCTCGGTCACCAAACCCCATATAACGGCCACATTTTCAACGATAATATTTAGCGGTATGGTGCATATGGCCCCCGCCAAACAGAAAATGAATCGCATAAAACCGAATCGGTACAATGAAAATGATTTAATAACACCGAATATATACATGTACACGTTAACGGCCCCGATAAATGCACATATATAGTCGACGTAAGTGAGCCGCGGTAACGGATATAAAATTGCTAATAATATGTTAGATGTTGTCAATGGCATCGTCACCCATGAGTATAAACTGATCGTTAAGAATATTTTATATTTGAAAGGGATTTGGCGCGAATGTACGACGAGCAGGATACCTTGCAGCCAACGCTTTCTCTGCTGTATAAAATCCCATATCGTGAATGGTGATTTTTCATACATTTCACCGTCAATGAAATTGAATGAGTAACCTTTCGAAAAGGCTTTCATGGCAAAGAAACAATCTTCCGCAACCGAACCATCAGTTCCATTATCAAATGAGACAGCTCGTTCAGCTGAAACCTAAAAAAAAAGAAAGTTGTTTAAATTAATCTTTTAAATATAGAAATTTCTGTTGATTACTTGTGTGACAACATAACTTCCTTTCCAACTGAACAACGGTTTATGAAACATTTTAAATTGAAATCGTAATTTTCCCATATCATCGCTAACCCGAAAACTATCTGCCAGCGTTGTAAACCAATTAACAACATTCTCATTCGCGTACGTTATCAATCCCTGACCGAACGGATATTTCCCATCAAAAACAAAATTCGTAATCCCCCTTATACTATTATCCGTTAGCAATGTCTCTTCATCCAGATGCACAATCCAATCTTGTCCATTCAACAAGTTCACCGAATCCTCCAAACAATATTGTAATGCCCGAGATTTAAACAATCCACCACCTTTCGGTCGATAATCGATTGGCACGACAATCTCTCGTATCCGTCGATGGGCCATCAATTGTATCGATTTATCGGTAACCACTTCGAATTGGAAATTCTCTAAACCCGCATCCAAACATGCGTTCATGTTTCGTAACACGTTCGCCTTCACCAGTTCGGGAAAATCGCCACGCGTCACAACGCGAAAACAAATGAATGGTGCCAGTAGTGGTGAACCTTTAAGGGCGACCCGTTCAGGAAAGGCATTGTAAAAGGTGAGCCCACAAAAATTGAATATTACTTGTGGCAGGACTAGTAGCGTTAAGAATCGTATTAAATATAATAGTATTGATGGTATGAATCCGTACATTAACCATGGATCAACATTTGATTGATCTTTCTTAGCTGCATTGTTGTTAGCACCGTATATTAACAGTACAATGATCAATATCAATAATGAACAATGAAATAAATGTTTTACTGACGATTTCATATCTCGTTTGTGGTTTTTTTCCCAACGGTATTTTCGTCAATTCAAAAATCACCAGCCAACAAGTACAATAGTACTTAGAAGCTTTACTATATTAAGTGGGTTATACAACGACGTTAACCTTTCGTACGAGCACGGCGGAACAGACTAACTTATAGTTATGCAAGAAAATTCGGTTAATGGGGTGCGGCTTTATGTATTTGTGTCGTTCGAAGATAAAATATTTAGATATCGACACTTCAATTTGATAACGATATTTTTTTTTCTTGTATAATTAATTATTGCTGGAATTCAATTTTTATACCCAGCCAACAATTTAAACCATCTCTTCTCAGTCAGCATCCATTTTCAAGTGCTTTTTCTTTTAAATTTAAAATTCCTGTACTTATGTTTAAAAAATCCGTTCAAGATCGTCCTTGAAATTTATTTTAAGTATATTTTATCAATTTATTGTTAACGATATGCTACTTTTTTTTATAAAGTATTTCCGAATCTATATAGAAAAAATAAAAACAATTAAAAATAGATTAGTTAAAAACACAGGCATTGAGGCATTTGTTTCAGTTCGTCAAATTTCTTTTCTGATAATAAAATTGTAATTTTCACTGATTTAATTATGATTCAAACCAACTTATCAATTTAATAAGAATTAATGACAAGCAAATGAATAATTTCATACATTTTACAGAGTACTAGACGAATTGATTTTAAAAAACTTAAATTCATAGATAATAATTTATGTTATCAGACCATTTAATTAATCATGTGGGGAGATAGATAATAATATAATAGATTGAAGACTAGAAAATAAGAGGTAGGAACTTAATGTCCTTCCCTCTCATTAAAATCATGAGACCAAACGAATAATTTACCTCGAATTTGTTCTGAGAAATGCATGTTCCCTCAATGTATTCCCCCCGCGTCCCATATGAATTCATATGATAACACTGATAAGTAATTTATTAGAACGAACAAGGGAACAAGTCACTTATTATATTATAGCTATGCGATTGTGAATTAAATATTGGATACAATCAAATATCTTGAGTATACATTTGGAAAAGAAAAATGAAAATAGATATATATAATCATTTTGTTTCCGCGTAAATTATGATAAGAGACTTTGGACAAAATAATTTTATCTACTGAATTTGAACTAAGCCATTCTCTATGGACATGAAATGTTTTATTGGTAGATCATGTCCTCAATTTGAGTTTAAATATTTCTTTTTTATTTTTTATAGTCATCGATAGAGTCATCAGACCATAATAATAATTAAATATGATATAATCCGTCCGGCTCTATTATTTCTAGATTAGAAAAACGAATTTTGATCAATTATATTAATTGAACTTTGGATAATAAGATATGTTCCGAAATCATTATCAATTGGAAAGAATTTTAAGGTTCAGGTTAGAGAATAAATTTAATTTAATTAGAAACGTTTCGGTAAGTAATCTAGAAAATGACGTGCCGGAAGGACAATATAATTTCAGGCATATTTGTTTGATAATACCTATGAACCGCTTTCCACTCCCACAACAGGGGATCCAGTTAACACTAAATTTATCAGGCGATTTTACCAGATTACGAAGCAAAACAAACAAACTGAATCATTTCTTATTAATTGACGTACGAACTGAAAAATATAATTTTAATTTAATTAATTGATAATTCGTGGGAGTAAGTAAAAATACCTGTCGTTGACATCGGTGATTAAGGACCTTTAATCCAAAGTGGAGTGCTCAATCAAAATAACCGTAACAAAAAGAACATTGAATGTCTAATGTACACTTTAATTACATTTTTAAATGAAGGAATTACAAAAACCAAACAACAGAATCCGAGAAATAATAATTTTTTAATCAAAACACCCCAGAGAAAAACCAACAAAATTATCCAAAATTCGACGTGACAGAACGAATGGTCAACACCCTGAACCAGTGATGGTAACTCGGGGGATTTATCCCTTCTATACCCCGTCGTGAGGGATAAAGGGATATTTAGGGGATTGTTCAGCAATGAGCGATATAGAATGGTTTTTAAGGAATTTACGGTGAATTACCTTTGTTAAAGTGGCCCGGTCTTCCAGATTACACTGAATTATAGAACATTACCGAATTAATTCCTCTCGATGCATAAGACTGTAGTACCAGACAAATTTACGACCCATACCTTTTTCAATAAATAGGGACCCATATCTTTTTCAATTTACCATTTCTGAAACAAAAACTGATCTTCTACACCTATCTATTGAATCGTTTTGGAAAAGATCGAGTCAATCGAATTGTCAGCTAAATGGTAGTGAAGAGAGCTGTATAAAAAAGACGTATAAAGTAATTAGTTGCCATAGGGCTTCAGAAAAAATGCGTATGTATTGCCCTTTAAATCTAGCGGTACAATTTGATATGCACATTCAATTTACTTGTCAAAAGTAGTACCAATCAAAGGAGAAACTTATGACAGTGTATTTGTAATTATAGCTAGCAGATATATATAGTACAGTGATGGCGAACCTATGACTAGCGCGTCAGACAGTAACCCACGCGTTGATTTTTATGATTTATAACAGACAATCAAAAATACAAAAAAATAAAGTATATAGGTATGGCAATGGTCATAGAAAAGGACTTTAAATGCATGAAAATTACGAATTTTTTGTTAAATTTTTGCAACTGATATTTAATTTTTAATTATTATATTTGTTTCATATATAATATACATATATGATCTTCAAATTTAATTTATATAAAAGTCGTAATTCACAGTATTTTAATAGAAATGAAAATAATATCAAAATATTGTGATTTTATAAATAATTCAACAAATTGACTCTATATCATCATTTTCTAAATTATGCGATAACTCTTGGTTTTGTATTTTATAAAAATTAAAGGATATTAGAAGTAAATTAATTAGCAGATTCTAATACTTGGTTTGTGCACCTTTCGCATTTATAATCGCCCTAATTCGTGCTGGCATTGAATTAATCAAATTGGGAATGATTTTGACCAGTAACTCCTTATACCAGATATTTTCGATCAAATCCTGCATTTGTCGTAACGTAGATGGCTTGGTTTATTAATTTAGCCTTAATAATACCCCAAAGATTCTCTATTAGATTTAGATTTGGGCTATTACTTAGCCAATCTAATCGTTTAATAGCGTGCTTCTCCAAGAATGCCGTTACTTATAATAATAAACATAATATAAAATAATGTTGCTCGCTGTTCGCGCCCGGTGACGGTGTGTAGGCATCTTGCAAGATGCATTCTTCTGCAACTGCGAAATTCTCCTCCATTGACGGAGAAAATATTGTTCTAATATGTTCTGGTACTTTCTGACGTTAACTGTTTCGTTAAGAAAGGTTAGACGCCCAACTCCATGAAAGGAGAAACACCCCCAAACCAATGTGCGAGGCGACTGCTTCACGGTAGGTAAAATAGAGTAAAATTACTTTTCTCCAATCATTTTTAGTCCAGTATTGGTGAGCTTTAGCCCATTTTAATCCCTTTCTCTGCAGAGTAAGAGTCAAAAGAGATTTTTTTTGGCATGTACTTTTGCTGGTTTCCCGAAGACGATGTCGCGCTGTTTCAACACTTATTTCCGTTGCACCTGCGTCAATAAAATCTTTACGAATAACCGGATAATAACGAATAATCGAATAATCTTTACGGATATCTTAATAAATCTGCACACGACTGTTTGTCGAAATTTCACGAACGAAATTTCAAATTTTCTGATAAAAGCTCTACAAAATTTCAAAGAGTTTATCGATGCTTTTAATTAAAAATTAAATGCCATTTTTTTCATTCCCGAACCAATTTTTCATTAAATTAGTTAAATTTAAATGAAATGTCAAATTTACGGGAAAAGCCTCTGTGCGAGATTTATAAGTCTAATAAAGCTTTCTATTTAAGATATAAATTAATTCATTTTGATATCGTTTTTACATCAAATTAATTTATTACGTTTTAAAAGACTTTTTCACATCCATTTTATACTTTCCGGATTTCGTATCGACTTTTCGGAATTTTAACAATTTCTCTAAATTCTCCCGAATTTTGGCTGTAAAAAAGCCTAAAATATCAAAGATTATCGGCAAATCAAAAATGTAATGTAATAGAATAAAATAATAAACGTCTACAAATAGTCGGTGAAAAGGGGAGATTAAAGTAATAAAGTGGAGAAGGAGTCGGAAGAAATTATGAGAAAAATCAGGAATATCTTACAAAATCTGTTGCGATATCCCAGAAAACTTGTGAAACATTGTACAGTATAAATCAGGAAAAGTTATCCAAGATTCACTAAATTTAGATAAAATATGAAATTTTTGCCAAAAATTTTATCAAACCATTGTAAACTCATGTTTCGAACTTAATTTTTTTCTTTTCAAACTTTATTTTCTATGCACGATCCTTTAACGAAATTTCAAATTGTTTCAAAATTAAGCTTCACAAATTTCGAAAGTTCTTAGAAAGTTTAACATTAAATGTCATTTTATATAATTTTATCTGATCTTTCGAAAATCTACTATACGAGCTACCAATTGCTTATCTTTGGCATTTTTTTTAAAGATTCAAGATGTAACATTTTGTTAAGGGGCCTTAAAATTCTGCACACCTTATGGACCGCACGCCACTGCTCTCCTTCCCCTTTCCAAGTGAAGCCACTGACTTAGGGCATGAATATATTAGAGATTCGACTAACGATAATAGCGTCGATAAGAGAGACGAGAAATACCAGCGCATATTTCTTTGCTTTTATCGCATGTTTTTATGCGTTTTTATTTTGTTTTCTCTTTGTATATATATTAAAACGTAGACGCACAAAAAAAATGAAAAATGAAAACCACAAAAATATACGATAAAAACAAAGAAATATGCGCTTGTATTTCTCGTCTCTCTTATCGACGCTATTATCGTTAGTCGACTCCCCAAC
>JANTOP010021782.1:0-13048 GCA_027564815.1 Symmerus nobilis | reverse complement strand
ATTCAAAAGGGAGCGTCCCCCCCCCCCCCCCAAGGCTTTGAATATATATTGAATTATTCAATTACAAAATTAAATAGATATATAAATTCGATTCCAAATTATACAATATAAAATAACATTTTAATTTTAAGCTTTTAATGAGCTTTCGAGAATGTTGAAGCTTCATCTTCGAAATAGTTCAAATTTCGTTAAGGGACGTTTATCTGCATAGCAAATAGATTTTAAAGCATTTAAAATTAGGTACGGAATTTAGAGCTTTCACTAAGCTTTTAATAGTTTGGATAAGCTTTCCGCGATGATCCCATATTTCATTTAAATTTAATGAATGGGATAAAAATTCGATTCCAAGTGAAATGGAAACAAATTTTTATTGTAAGCTTTCAATAAGCTTCGAGATTTTTGAATCTTTTTTTTGCGAAAATTGTAAATTTGGTTAAAGGGTCGTTATCTGGGTAGAAAATAGATTTTAGAATGGAAATAATAAGGTTCGGAAAATAAAGCTTTCTGGTAGCTTTTAAGTTTTCGTAGAGCTTTTTTACGAAAAGTTTAGTTTTGATATTTTTCTATTTTTCCTCAACTAATTTATAAACTACCTGCATCATTAGATTTTTTTGGATCCGAAGGAAATTAAAGGGAAATCCGGATCATATATCGCGATGTCCAGAGAAATGTCAAGCTTTCCGAAATATTGAATTTTTTTATTTTTGCCTAACTTTCAAAGCAACTTTCTGCGTTTTTAAATATTTTCTTGCCGAAGAAAATATTCGGCATGCACTCTAGTAATAGCAAAATAACAGTAACAAGCAATTAGGCTGTAAAATTTTGTTAAGGGGTCGTAAAATTCTGCATATTGAGACCGCACGCCACTGAGGAAAATGAACCAATAAAATTCGAAAAATGCTCCCAGGAATAAATTATTGTTCTGCAAGAAATTTGTCCTACTTAAATTTATAAGATTCTCTTATGAAAGTTCACCTAAGCGGAAACTTTCATATAATTTAGATTTATTCTATTTATAAGATCTAAACTAAAATCACCGTGTCTAAAATCCTCTTTAACTGGTATTACGAATTCATACACCATGTTTCGTGAAACATGTATTTTCAACGAGATTTAAACAATGCAACAACCAGTGCGAAAAAAATGTGGAAAAACTAGCGAAGAAAATCTAGGTCAATAAGCATTTTCATTAACAGTTCAACAGAACTGTTTGAAAATTGAGGTAACCATATAACAACCAAAAGCACAGGATATTTATTTTTGTTTTGTCCTACATTTTATACCACCGAGAAATAATAAAAAGGACATATGAGAACTGAGATTGGAGGTTGGATAATGAAGTCAGATACTTAAGTTCAGTCTGTAAACTTCTTAAAGTAACATTAAGGACACGTCAAAAATAGTGTACGTTGCGGACACAATTACCCTCTGAATAAATATATCTGATCCATTTACAATAAATAAAGCGATTTGTAATCACCCCCATTCATTTTCACGTCATGTTTCATTCTAGATAGATAAAAACAGACAAAACTAACAGCAAACACTAGCAACTAACAAACTATACAAATATAAAAGCTCTGGGAAATAAAATTAAATCAAGAAGTAAGTGTATCTATTTATATTGTACGGAAATAAAAGTCCTTGTATAAATTTATAGAAAGAATTCCTCGTCCTTTTCCGGGATATTTCTTAAATAATTTATACCAATGGCCGTACATAGATACCGAGTACCAAATTGTAATACACAATTCATACTCGAACAAAAAGACACTTCGTTCATTGTCCATTTCACCCGTAACTTTATGCAGGCCAACGTGTCAACATATTTTTTTCCTCATCCTTTAGGGAAATATCAATACCAATCGAAAATGTATGTTAACCGGGGGAGGGGAGGGAATTAAATTCACGTGGAAAAATTTTATTTAAAGGATTTCCATCTACTTAAAATCCATTTCACAATAGATAGCCAATATAAAAAAAAAAACAGGATCATACAATATTCAACAACCTAAGATTGAAATCTTTCGAATCGTAATATTTGTATTTTAAAGGACATGTAACAATGGGTTAAATAATGAATGATAAAAAGGACGAATGGATACTTAGTTCGTTGTAACAATACTTATACTTACAATAATTTCTATGTGAAGTTTAATAGAGCAGAATTAAGAGGATTTTAGGGTGGAACATAGAGCTCCAAGTTATTATAAGGAAAAAAATTTGTAAAATTTAATTTCGATTCATCTCATATATGGATTAAATAAAATCATGATCACCTAAAGAACGTTATTATATTAAAATTTAATTATTCCCTCCTCCAAATATTATCTCGCTGCTGGATGCCGTGACCATTTATAAAAGTCAGATTAAATTTAATACACAATTAATCTCATATAATAAAATATTTTTGCTTGGATTGTTCGTTGGGTGAACCCGTTGTACACACCGACCTAAAATAACACATCCTAACTAAATCAAGGGATATAATGAAATATTTAAACCAGTTTCAAGCGATATAATATTACATAAATCATTGTTGATCCTGGTTGGCGTTAATCAGAAAATTATTCTCGCTAAAAGCTATATATGGGTTGTAGGGATGGTAGGGACCTTGAAATCGCTCTATTGAATTTTCCTATATATGATACTCTTACTCCATTATAAAGTAGAGGTACCCATCGTACGGTATTTATGGGTAAATATAATTTTTCAATCATAATATGACATGGGAAACATTAATCAGAACAGCAAAAGCTATATAATCCTGTGTATGTATACTTTGATTTAAAAATCCCTCATATGGGGGGGGGGGGGGGGACAGGGAAGGAGCTTCAATTGATTATTATTGGATTGCAATATTTTGATAGCAAAATCGAGGTACTCTTTACCAAATTGGTTGGTCTGCTTTTGTTTTTGGAATGAAGGGATAGGGATTATTTTTTTAATTATAATAATATTGGAAAAAAAAACTCATTATTGATTATATTGATCAATTTGAAATCGCTAATGGTTTTTAATTAATCAGAAGGTAATGTGTAATTTTACAACCCATCCAAAAATGGATTGAATATCGATGAAAGGATCTATAAACTATATACTATAAAATAGTAATATTAATCTAACTTTAATATAGGTAAACGGATATGGATTTCTATAGATAAAGTATCATACTATACGAAATATGATGTTTTAAGGATCTGGAGAGAAATAAATCTTTTTTTATCTCTATATTTCATAAAGGTTTTTTGATAGTTTTATTCATCCATTCACATATTGCGAATTTAACCATTTTATGGATATGTAAAACTGAGGTATTAAATCCCAAGAAGGATTATATGGATTAAATGGGTATAGAAATTCATATAATATCTATATAAGGGGAAGTGTGGCATAATATTTGCACAGGTGAACCTCTTCTTCTGCAATGCGTTTTCATCATCCCCAAAATGTATTTTTATAATGCAGATGAATCACAATTTCACGGAGAGATTTTAAATAATTTGTCGACGGATAATTAAGAACCAGTAAAAAAATCCTTTTTTTATGTTGAAGAAGATAAGCTATGAAATATAGTTTAAGTACGCATCAGGGAGTACAGATATGTACTGCAGTATATACGAAATGAGACAAAAAAATAAATGTCCTTGCCACCTTCTCAAAATACAAGCGCCTTTAAGTAATCCTTTATATTACAGAAGAACTATATACAACATGTTGACCAAATTTATGTTTCGGTGCCCATATATAATATAGATTTTGATATTTATAATTTACGGTTCCATAACCATGAAATAAAGTTTATATGGGTTTGAGTTGGAACAAAAAAAAAAGAGGAAAGAAGAAAGCTCTTAATATTTATTTGTCCTTCAGAAATGAATGGGTGTTAAGCAGTCGTTCGGTATCAAAGGATATCAACATTATGCGACCGTATAATAAATTGCTACATGGTTTCCTATTTATTATAAAAAATACATTAAACGATGAAATGTTTATGGGTTTATTTTCACTATTATACCGGTGTAACCTTTGAGCAAATAGCCATATTTGGATAAACATGTTTTGTCTTGACCTTTGATAGGACAAAATAGAAAAGCTTTTAGGGATCAAATATCTTTCGAAATCCATTTATGATGACCATCTACCTTCATTTATGTTATAATCATTAAATTATCTAATAGTTCAATGGACATAAGACATTATACCCCAACAAAATTCGGAAAGCTCAATTTTCATCATTTTAATGATATCCAAGATTTTCCAATAAAAATAATTAGTTTGATTCACATTTGTTTAATTTAATTTGAATATCGGACACCGCGACATTAGTTAAGGAAAAATACAGAAATATCAAAACTGAACTTTTCGTGCAAAAGATCTGCGAGAACTTAAAAGTTCCCATAAATCTTTATTTTCCGAACCATATTTTTAACGTTTTGAACCCTGTTTTCTATCCAATTAACGACCCTTCAACGAAATTTCAAATTTTCCAAAAAAAAGCTTCATAAATATCGAAAGCTCATTGAAAGCTTAGAATTAAAATGTCATTTTATATAATTAGAAATCAAATTTTTATCTGATTCATTAAATTTAAATGAAATATAGAATTTTCACAGAAAGCTTGGCCAAAATATTAAAAGCCCAACGAAAGCTCTAAGTTTGGAACTAAATTTTTTACGTATAAACATCTATTTTCTATTCAGATAATGACACTTGAACGAAATGTTAACTGTTTTCAAAATAAAGTTTTAGTTAAAGTTTTAAATAACTCGAAAGCTCATTGAAAGCTTAAAATTATAACGTCATTTTATATAATTTGAAATCTGATTTTTATTCGATTCACTAAATTTAGATCAAATATGAAATTTTCATTAAAAGCCCTTTTTTCTTTCACAGCCCTTTGTAAGCTCATAGAAAGCTTTAAGTATTAAAATCTATTTTCTATCCAGCGATATTTCATAGTTTCCCCTCAAAAAAATGTATCATGAATCTCGAAAGCTTATTGAAAGTATATTATAATGCAAAATTTCAGGCTGATAGATGGAAAATTTACTAAAGAAAATTCGTAAAAGGGTTCAAAGTTATTAAATAAAACAATTTGAGTTAGCGATTTGCAGCAATAAAAATTGGGCTTTCGACTGTACACCACTGGAAAATTCATCATTGTTTGAATTTATCTAAAATTAAATGCTTGGCATCTGAGAAGCATACATAAAACATATTACATATCAGAATATGAGAAACATTTTCCCTACGGACATACCTACTCTATGAAATTCAATCTTTTTTGGGGACCTCCCTTTTAGGAAAATTTAATGATAAACAATAATTATGTTTATAATTACATAAATATTTAGGATGGAATTACATATTGGATATGGAAGTATCTACCCTCCGACTCTATAGCACCATACCCGATTTATAATTAAATTATTACAAAGACATTTTATCCTGGAAAATATGCTAAGAGCTTAAAACATATTTTCATATTCTAATATTCAACTTACAGCAATGAGAAAAAAAAATTATTTTATGTAAATTATGTTTAGATTTATTTAAAGATTACGTACAAATGCGTGTGTAAAACTGAGATTATGGGTAAGCTTTTTACATACAATTTTGTATGTAAAGTAGTACCGATGTACCCGATAAAGTTACTGGAGCGTGATCATACACCTTATTATGACTAAGGGATTTTCCTTATTATAATGATTTTTTTTTTGGATTACTAGATATGCATTAGTAGGTGCGATTTTTCTTATAATATAATACGAGAATCATGGGACACCTTTATAACCCTTTTTTAGCCGAATGGGATTAACCCATTTATAAACATACTTCCCAAATTTTTAATTAATTTTTAGGAATTAAGTTTTAAATTTTCGAGTTTCTTTTTAAAATTATAATTTTGATTCGGTCCGGTAAGGGTTAAAATTTAGTAGAAAAACAATTACTCTGACAATCCACACCAAAACGTAACAAAATTAATGTACATTATTATGCTTACAAAAAGCACGTTTATCCATTACGTTTTGATAAACGATAACGTTCGTTTAAAATGTTTGGATAAAATTATGGGTACTCTGTATATAGGCGGGTATGCTAGTATACTCACTTAAGATGTTATCGCTAGGAAATCAACATTAAAATGGGTAAAATTATGGTAGTTTTCGTTTTAATGTGGATATCTGAGCCATACCAATTACCTGGCAATATCCAGTTTTTCCGATTTTCGATCCAATGGATTTTTTATGTTAAAAATCCAGGATGAAGTCACTGACTTATTCACTAACTAGGCATCATTATCAATTTATTTTTTGTAAATAATTACTAATAATTTTCCATATCCTTAATTGAAAATGAAAGATTATGAATAATAAATGTTCGCAAAAATTGACATTTTTATTCTATTCAGATTTTTCCGTTTAATCGTAATAATTGGATTATTTCATGGAAAATTCAATTCGATGAAAGAGAGGATTTGTATCTAATTGATGTCAGTTAATTAAAATATTATTTTATATATTTTCAGGTACGGGATGGGTTAAGTATGACGGGTTTCTGGACATTAAAAATTATTAAATTTAATAGTTAATTTCTGGTTTAAAATCTTGAGTTGTTAGCATTTTAATCCCTTAAATTTGATAAACAATTTTCGAATATTCTACATAAATATTTATTTTCAAATAAAAATGTTTTATAATAAAAAATTTAAACCAATATATTCATTTATTGCTGATTCCTGTGTTCTTTTTTATATATCCTTTTTATATTAATTGATAATAAAAATAACCATAAATAGATAACCATAAATCCTAGTTATTTACAGGAAGGGACTATCTGGAAAGAAATAAATATAGAGAATAATTAGAGATCAACAATAAGTTATAATTCATTTTTGAAACACCCTGTAGAATATTCGGACGAACATTTTTATTCCAAATAAAATTCCAATCAAATGGTTTATGAGTCGATACGATAAATTTAAAAAAATATATTTCATATATTTTTGGAACCGCAGAAACATTTTAATACATTAAAGATACAGGATAATGGGATGGGATACAACTTCCTGAACCGAATCGGATAATGATAAATAATTTTTATTAAATAATCAAAATCAAAAATAAAATTTAAAATAACAAAGGAAATAAAATGATCCATGGATATTAATCTGTTTCTTTCTAATTACATTAAATTATTATAAATCTCTTCAATAATGGGAGTCTGGAATTATGAAAATTCATTGAAAAAAAATCGGCATCCTAAATAATTGTTATGTTAATTAAAAAAAAGGGACTGTAATTTGTAATTGATTACTGTAATAATATTTTTTAAATTAAAACACGAAACTCATTTATTACTTTTGACTGCTACCACCCACTCATTCTATGTATACTTTCCAAAATTTATTTCATTGAATTAAAATTACAAATTAATTAAATTCGAGAGATAATGGAACAGAATTTATTATAATAATTAATATTCCAATTTTTTATATTAAGCTTATATGTTCAGAGAAAGGTAGACAGACATATAGGAGGACGAATAAAATTGTGTAAAACAATTAAAAACATGAAAGGGAACTTTAAAATTTCAATAATTGATCATTTTTCCCAAAATATTTAGAAATAAATTGATCCAAAAAAAATAAAATAATAAAAAAAATAAAATACACCTGTTTGGAT
The DNA here is from genome assembly GCA_027564815.1 of Symmerus nobilis. Classification (NCBI taxonomy): domain Eukaryota; kingdom Metazoa; phylum Arthropoda; class Insecta; order Diptera; family Mycetophilidae; genus Symmerus; species Symmerus nobilis. The sequence continues at coordinate 5,360 of JANTOP010021782.1, read as the reverse complement.
GCATTTTCATGAAATCAAAAAATATTATGAAAGGAATTTCAGAATTTTCTATACAAATTATTTTGTTCCTTAAATTCTTGCGATTCCCCCTTAAATTAGTAAGAAATTATTTATATTTAGTTACGGAAATTGATTGTGCTAAATTTTAGCGAAATTGGAGCCCAATTAAAATTCAGCCAGTATAATTGAGAAAACATTTATTAAATTTCTATGATTGGTATGAGAACTGTTACGTATCCTTAATTTATAAACGTATTCAACCATTCATTCATTTATCAATTACCTTTGATATAAATTTCATTTCTTTGATGATTGAATTAACAGAGTCTCTATCAATACATAAGTTTGAATGTGAATAGTCAAAAGCTAGAAATTTCTATTCAAAATATAATTGAACAAAATCGTTCGATGGCCAGTAGATCGATGAAAATCAACTTTGATTTCATTCATCAATTTCCTTAGGGAATAATATTGTTTTCACCTGTTGAGTTGATGGTTTTCACCTTTCTTTTGGTGATGGTGGCACATGGTTAGGGATATTTAACTACAAAATCAAATCCTGTAGTGAAACCTACTGAAATCTGTATTAACCTGAAAGCTATTTTACGAAAGGAATTTTCTCTTTGAATATTCCTTCTTCCATGGGTACTCTTTAATATAATTAACCAATTGTTATAATTACTTACCAAACTTTAATACGATTTACATAATTAACTATTAATAATGGGGAATGATCTAATTTAAAAATATATTTAAGGTATACATGTTATAGGTATTTTGAATTATTAATAAATTTGTGGTAGTCAGAATATATCCTATTATTCGAATAGTATATGAAACAATTATAAAATTATATAAAAGCAACATCCGGTTATTGAAATGTTTACTTAATAATAATACTAATAGGCAATTGAAATTTATTTAACCATATAAAAGTTGACAATTAGCTTGATATTTTATTGTAATTATTGTCCACTTTTTGAATGGGGGTTATATGACATCCTGAAATGGAAAATGAGGGTTCATTGATTTAGTTTGATACAAGCGGGTTTTGTACTTTTGATAGTTTAGAATTATTATTGTACAAAATGGAATTGTAAAGGGAATTAATTTATTTAAAAAAATCATGAAAATTAGAACACGAAATAAGAGTCGCGTTTCAGAATAACTGCTTTTTTGCTAAGAGAAATTATGAAAACCTGTAGGGTAGGTTCATTTTAATTTTAAATTTGATGGGATTTCAAAAATAGATCTTGAAAGGGGATCCCATGATCTATATATCCCCAATTTGAATCAATTTTAAAATTTTAAATTTTTCGGGAAATTTCAAGCGTTTCCCCGAGAAGTCACCTTTTTCTTAATGTTTCCCTTATATCGACCCTCATAAAATCAGGGGATTGTTTTTTAAAAATAGTTCGTTTTACAAATTTCTCAGTGTACCCTTAGGTTTTATTTTGCACAATAAGATTGTCCGATTCCTCAATAAAATTTCCCGGAAATTATAATATCCAAGATACTGGCAGTAAAATTCTATAAATATGGAGTCAATATTTTTAAACAAAAAAAATATTTGAAAATTTTTTTTAAAAAAATTTGTTTAACAAAATTTCGTCGTTAATTAATTAGAAAAAATTTTACATCATTCGATTTGAAAAATTTTGAAAATATTTTTTTTTTGAGAAATTCCTAGAACTGATCGAATTTATTGAATTTTTTACCAATCGATTTTTAATGGGATTTTAAAAATATATATTGTGTGGGGATCCTTAACTTTATAGTAATGATAGATTACCCTAGTTATCCTCTTTTCAAATCGATTTCTAAATTCACAAATTAGAAAATTGCGGTGAAAATTTAATCGCTTTCCAGAGAAGCGTTTCTGTTTTTATGTGTCCCTTAAATTGATCCCCCAAAAAATCAGGGGGGTCGTTTTTTAAAAAAGTTTGTTCTACAAATTCCTAACTGTACCGTTAGGTTTTTTTTCTCCTAACCAAATTTTCCGATTCCCTAAATAAATTTCCCGGAAATTTACATTTTTCGAAAAACTATCAGAAAAATTCTATAGAAAGTAAAGTTTGGGTCGTGAGTTAATTTGAAAAAATTTGGCATCGTTCGATTTCGATGGAACCACTTATAGTCGAAAGTCCTTTAAGTGCATCTTAGAATCCATTAAACGGAACTAGTATATTAATACCTGGCTTCAATTGTTTCAGGATTACCTAGCTTAATCAACCTTAAATCTCAATCAAAATTTCTAATAAAAAATTTCATCAGAATAAATATCGGTACATTCAATTCCAATATATTAAATACATCTCTTCGTAGAATTTTTCCAAATATTTACATACCAATTTGCAAATATATTTAAATAACCTACCTTCATTGATTGAGCCAATTATTAGCTTGATTGATTTTTCTTCAATATCAAAATATGCCTAATATTCCCTTTCAAATCGGATCGATTTTATATATATACCGTTTCCTAATCAAAAGATTATCTAATATCATATCTTATAATTACTCAACCTACTTCCCTTCTACAGAATATCATATTTCTATATAGATTTTTATTAGAAATTTCCGTATCGTAATATCGTAACAAACAATTACCATTTAATTGGTGTTTAAAAAATGATAATAAAACGATGCAAAAAAAAAATAAACGAATTGAGGGTTTCTTTGAGAAGTAAGGAAAAACAGCGATAAAAGGGTATGTTATGTAAATCTAAGTATACAATTCAAAGAACTGATGATGATAGCGTAATTAGGAGTTAGATGGTATATGTATATAAGAAAACATACTTATATATTCTATTTTTTTTTAATATGTTTACTAAATCAAATACTAATTAAGCTGTGAATAATTGAGGTAATTAAAAAATAACCAATTAAGGGAGCCACTTTTAATATTTAAGTACTCAACTCGTATAATATTAAACATTAATTATATTCTGTAATTTTTTAACGGTACGCGGGTATTATACCGAGTATCATTATGATATTTCTTTTATTAGGTATAATCATTAATTATATCGATAATAAGAAAAGCAATTAACACTTTGGCTTTTGATATTTACACCGTGGAAAATTTGATTTGAAATGCTATGGGGATGGAGAAATTTGGGTTAGTGGGGCATCTGTGATATCGATATTTTGTTAGTTCCGAATTGGAAATTAGAACTAATTAAAATATTTAAATGGGATCATATAAAATGTTAATATATTTTAATATATTTTAAAATAAAAATTTAAAAAACCTTTGTTTATCTATCGAAAATAAATAAATTTTAATTATTCATAGTTTTCAAAAAAGATCTATTAAAATGAATGATTTCGTCGATTTTTATGCAGCAGTCGAAATTTCACCAATTTATTTAAAAAAAAAAATCGCTTAAATTGTAAAGAACTTTCCTATGAAATTGTCTGCATCCTCCATAGATTAAAAATTTTCCTCTAAAATGAAAAGTCCTGTTCATTAGAATACCTAACTGAAAGGCACTTACATTTGCTAGACCCAGCTCAATCAGAACTACGATAACTATCATTATTATTAAGAAAATGCTCGCTTTCTAAAATAAATAATGAACCAACTATTTTCTCAAAATTAAATAAAAATCATCCTCCAAATTTTGGTAGGGGTTTCAGTAGGACAAAGGAAATGTCTATAATTTCGAATGAAATTTTCAATTTCAAAATTTCAACAAGGATTCATTTAGGGGATGACTTGCGGGTATACGGAGCTATACGGAGCAACCAATTTCATCTCCAATGATATCAAATTAATCATAAGGCTTTTTTAGAAATAATTAATTGGATATTTTAGATAGAAAATAAGGAACAAAAATTCATATTTTTAATGTAGAAACATTTTCATTTATTTTCCTTTCAACTTTTTTACAAGTCACCATTTTTAAATTAATTTATTAATTAATTTTCTTTTATAATTTTCCCTTTTAATTTTCTGTTTTAATTTTTTTCAATTGACCGGATAAAAGTGATAATAATTTAACATTACTAATAGTGTTCATTTGCATTATATAATTTGTTTTAATATATATATATATATATAATTTATTTAATTTATTATTAATAATAATTATAAATAATCCCTTTTCCTTTATGTACTATGAATACATGTTATGTACATTAGAATATACATTAGTAAAAAATTTATATAAATCACATTGTTTTGTGTTTGATAGAATTTTCTTTCAAGATTTTAAAATGTGATTGGTAATGGTTAAGGATTTTATTTAAGGAGGGTGACCTAATCATTCTCTATCCTCTTCAAGAATTATTTTAAATCAACTAAGTCCCGATTATAATATCGATAATATTTTTACTCCGACCCATCCATCCAAACTTCCTTGCAATTAAATATTCCTTAACTACCAATCATCATTTTATATTATATGAAAATAAAATCTTTGAAAACAATTAAAATAAATCATTGTACTTGTAATATTCCTACCAATAATCAACCGAATTTAATAAAAATAAAAATTACAATAAAACATTTAATTGGATTGATTTGATTTACTATACAATATAAAAAAATAAAAAATTAATTAGTTCTCCTTTACAATATTATCAATACAATTACATTATTTATTAATTACTATTTTGATAAAATTGTATTTTAATAATTATTATTATTATTATTTTTTGTTATACATCAGTTTAGTTATATAAATGCATCAATTGTCTATTTAATACGAAAATGAATAATCTATAATAGTAATTATCCTTTCATAATAATTTTTAATTGAACTACCGTATATGAAATAAAATTGTTCTTTTATATTTTTAAAATTATAAAAAAAATGTTCAGTCTTGTCATTATTATATTATTTTTTTTTTAATTATATCTTTAGTTTCATAAAACTAGAAAAAGTTAATTAAAAAAAATGAATTGTTTGAAAAGCTACTCAATAAAAATGAATCGAATGTAAAATAATGAAATTTTTATTAAACAATGGTAGAATGACTTGAAAATTATGATGAATTAATAATGATAAATGTACCTTTAAGTGTACCCATTATATACCAGATATCGTTATATGGGTATTGAATGGGTACTGCAACGAAACTATATCAGTACTTCTTAACATAGATGGGAATCTTAGGGTTAACAAAAACACAACTTACCTTTTAATGAAATATTAATTTAAAAATTTATAAAATTAAATTAAAACATATAATTTGAAATATTGATAAATTTCCTAATAAAAATTACAATTTATTTACATATTGGTCCTGGATCAATTTCACCAAATAATGAGAAGAAACTCTTATAATTAATTAGTTATTTTGAGTAAAAAAGTGTTCAGGGTAGTGGGGGGGGGGGGGGGGGGGGGTGA
>JANTOP010021781.1:0-28556 GCA_027564815.1 Symmerus nobilis | reverse complement strand
ATTTTTTTTTTTAATTTTTTTAATCTAATGATGCCAAATTATTTCTAAGTATTTACCGAAGAGATTTTTTTAAATAAAATTTTTCAAAAAATCGCCCGTTTTATTTTTTTTTTAATAAATCAACCCAAACCTCCTATTTAATAGAATTTTCCCGATACGTCTCCCAGAAAATTTTATTAAGGAGACGGAAAATTCAAGCTATATCTGGAGATACATAAAAATCTGCCTAATCACCCTGTTCAATTTGTTTCAAGCTGTTGGAAAGGAAAAAATGAAATTAAACTAGTTCACCCACTGGCTTGCAAAAAAAATTACGCTTTAAAATATATTTTTATTTATTATACGATTTTTTTTCGCTATTTTTATTTTCTTAATAAACAGTGATGAGCTGGAAATACTTCCATTATAAAATTTCATCATTTAATTATAAAAAAATCCAGCATCCAACTGGTCTAAGAGCAAAATGATTCGCAAATAAAATAAAAAGCAGCAAACATGTGTTCTCTGATCGGGAGATATTAAATTAACTTAAACTATGGATATTAACATATCTTAATTTGTCTATAACATGTAATAGATATTTATTATAGCATTTTTTTTTGTCTAACACTTAATGAGTTTTTTTTCTTGTAGTGTTAAGATTAAATTAAATTGACTATAATTTGCGAAATGAAATGAATCGCAAAAAAAAAGAAGAAATTCCTAATTAAACGTCCATCAAAATTTTCACTCTTTTCGTTGTTTCTTTTTTAATTATATTTTGATGAAAAGAATAAAAAATTAATAGACGTATAGAGGTGTCTTAAGACACATGAAAAATACCCCACGTAAACTTGATAATTAGAGTGACGGTCTCTAATTAATGTAAGAAAACTTGAGGTTGGTACTTGAACACATCTGAATTGTCTGTTCGATAACAGAATAAGATAGATGCAAGTGCAATTGTACTTGGCTCATATCTGACCGTAATAGGATCGTTAGTCTCATAATAATTCTCGTATAAGATAAATTTTAAATTGACTTGAATAGTCGTATGCGCCAATAACACCTAATACGAGAATTACATTCAGAAAATAAAAGTGATAATTCACTTTTGACTGTATTATTATCTTACTTTATTTTATTAAATTTAGCTCAATCGGTGATTTTATTTACCCGAAGTTTTGATATCATAAATAAAATCTTTTATTTACAAACCAAAAAATATTTATTTGGATTAGTGTCCATAATTTTTTAAATAAATTTTTTTTAAAATAAAATTTTCTTCGATTTGACTGTAATTTTTTTCCTGATTACTTAATTAGGCCAACAATAAACTAATTTCAGGATTTTGGAAAAAAAATATTTTGAGCCAGTTATGAGCTTGGGAAAATCATTCATTTTCTTCTACATTCGCCAATCCAACATATTTTTTTGTCATAATTTTAAAATGAATTTTTTGTTACGAAAATTTTAATCAGATTTGGCTGACATTTTTTTCCTAAATTCTCAACTAGACAAACAAGAAACTAATTTCAGAATTTTGGGAAAAAAAATTTTTTTGAGTCAGTTATCGGCTTGAAGAAATTGTTCATTTTTTTCTACAATCATTAATCGATTTTTTACATATTTTTTTTTATCATAATTTTGAAATTAAATATCTTATTAAAGAAATTTCGTTTGATTTGGCTAAAAAATTTTTCCTAAGTTGTTTATGAGCGAAACTAAAAATTAATTTCCGGGTTTTAGGGAAAAAATTTTTTTGAGTCAGTTGTGAGCTTGAAAAAATCGTTTTTAATTTATATTTTTTTCTCAAGAAAAATTCGGTTGATTTAATTGATGTTTTTTTTTCGAACATCCTATGAGGTAAATCCAAAACTAATTTCAGGTTTTTGAAGTAACTGTGTTTCTAATAAATTTCAGGAATGTAGCTGCATGAACCTACCGTTCGTCATCCGAACAATCGAATGGCAGTCCAATATTTTGTGATATCAATTTTTAATTATTAAGTTTAAAATAAATAAAATATAAAATAATAAAAATAAAATAAAATACAAATTAATTGAACTTCGTCCTTCACTTATACTTGATTCTTAAACTCGACGTGGATTTCATATGAGAAGTCTAGATGAAAAAAAATTTTTGTTGCCTCTTTCTGACTGTTGAAAATTCTAAAAATTCTGATCGAATTTCTCAAAGAGTTTGAGCTTTTAATAATTTAAACTTAAACTTAAATCAAAGATATTGACAATATTGCTTTACTGATATCAAATAATATTCAAAGGAATTTAAAATACTGCACTGGCCCTAAATAGGGGTGCTATAAATATATATTCGCCCCAACTACTTGTCGTTTTTATTATAATTCCTTTTTGCTCCCTACGGATATTGTAAAACACCTTTTCCGTAAAATTCTTTAAAAAATTGCCTTAATTTACCGAGAGTCATAATTTTTATATGAATTTGAATTAAATCTTTGTCTAGTTAAAAAAAATCCGAAAATTTGTCTGCAAGGAACTCGGCAAAATTTAAAAGCTTCGAGAAAGTTTTAAATTTTGAAAAAATTTGATATATTTTGGAATGTATACTTTTTATTCGATTCAATAAATTTAAATAAAATTTGACATTTTCGCCAGAAGCTATGATGATAAATAAAGCTTTAAGTTTCGAATGTAATTTTTTATGATTTGATGTCCATTTTCCGTCTAAATAATTTTACGCTCACAAAATATAAAATTTCATGAAAAAAGCTTTGTAAGAAGTTCTAAAAGCTTACCGATAGCTTAATCAAAACTGAAATTGATGATTCTGGAATTCATTTCTTTTCCGATTTATTAAATTTCAATTAAATTTAAAATTTGGCTTCAAGAGCTCAAGATAATCTTGAAAGCTCAAAGAAAGCTTAACATTTCGAATGTATAAATAATTGTACGCTAACGAAATATAAAATTTCTTTGCAAAAGATTTGTAAGAAATTCTAAAGCTTACCGAGAGCTTTTAATTTAAATTAAAATGGATGATTTTTTGTCCATTTTGCGTGCATTTTATGTTACGCTTTCAAAATATAAAATTTCATGACAAAAGCTCTGTAAATGATATGAAAGCTCACCGAAAGCTTTAAATTAAAAGTTAAAATGATATGATTTTATATCGACTTTTTATTTTATTAACTAAATTTGAATCAAATTTTGAAATTTTCCTTCAAAAGCTCTCGGAAAACTTTAAAGCTCAAAGAAAGCTTCAAGTTTTGATCATGATTTTGTACGTTTCGAAATCTACTGCCCAACAAAATAATCCTACGCTCATTCCAATTAAAATTTCGCTACAAAAGCTTTAAATAATTCCAAAGCTTACTGAAAGCTTTTGTTTAAAATAAAAATAAATTATTTTTGGAATTTGTTTTTTAACCCTTAATCAAATTGCCACCAAATTTGGAGTTTTGCTTCAAAAGCTCTGCAACAACTTGAAAGCTCAAAGGAAGCTTTAAGTGTCGATTATAAATTTATACGTTTCGTAATCTATTTTCCAACAACTAAATTTTACGCTTATTAAATTTAAGATTTCATAACAAAAGCTTTGTGAACAGTTCTGAAGCTTACCGAAAGCTTTTACCTAAAGTTTAGATGGATGATTTTGGAATTTATATCTTATCTAACGTTTCCTTAAAAGCTCAGGTTATAATTAGCTTTTTTTCTAATCGCTTTGCACAGAATTGGTTTTAAGCAAATCGATTGCTGTTTTTGATATTATATCGTCGAGTATACATACAATTTGGAAGTGATGGTATGGACTAGTCACCCAAATTCTTGTGCTTAGCGTTTTTTTTAATAAGAAAAAACCAAGCAACATTTCGTTGTCCGATAAGATTAATCATTTTAGATTTTTATTGCATTTAGCTTGCATTTGTATTTTTATTATTTTCTTCTGTTTTATTTCTTAAATTTATTATTCAGATAAAATTGCTATTTGAAGTATTTTTTTCTCTAAGGAATTCGTAAGAGTGGTCAAATTTTGAGTCGAGCAATTGACACCCTCGGGTATATTTTCACCTTGATTATAATTTAATCCATCCGGTATATTTTTTTACTACATGAAAATCTGTGCTAGACTTGCTTAAATTAAATATTTTTTCCATGTTTTTTTTAAAATAAAAAAAAATTCTTAGAAAATTACCGTTTTATGCAAAAGAGATAGAGGTAGAGAAAGAGGTGGTGTACCCATCTTGCAGATTTTCCTTTTATATTTTAATACATTTTTATCATAAATAAAACATGGGGCATTGCATCTAATTAAAATCGTCTTGTCGGTTGTCCAGACTCTTATAAATAATTTACATAAATATACTTCTTCGTAAAATGAAGTAAATAATTTATAAGAGGCCCCCAAACACTTCAACATTACAAAAGAATTCCTTTCGATTGGGAACAAATTTATGAAATTATAAAATTGTCTGCGAATTAAGGTTTGACGACCTTAGAATAAAGGTGTGCTCTGGGGAGAATCGATTATAGATTATCGGCCTGTTTTTAGCTATCGAAATAGAATTCCTACATTCTAGGATCATTTTAACTGAAAACATGCTTCAAACCCTCTCAACATTAAAATAAAAAAACCTGGAAGTCATAAAATTGCATATGCATTTCGCAGAACATCGTCTGTCTATTAAATTTCCCTTAACACATTTTCTTTAAAGTAAAAAAAAAATCTACAAATAATTACTTTAGACAAGGGAAAAAATCGCATGGTAAATAGTAATTTAGTTGCAGCTGCCTATCAATTTTATTGCGAAAAAACTAATTTCTTGTTTTCGCATCAACTTGTTATCTGTAATTTTTTTTCTTATTGGTCCAATCCTATCGGGTTGTTTTCCCGTCAAATACCCATCTTTTTAAACGGTTTTTCAAGAGGATAAAATCGTGGTTTTGAACGAAAATTACGATGCAATTTTATGAATGCAAGCTGTTTCTTTTATCTGATATTTTATTCGTCTTATTTGAAAATAGACAATTATGCCCTTTCAGCGATTAAATATACTAAATAACTTAATACGTATCTCTGACTAGGTGTACTTAAGTTCCAATTTAAAATATATGCAAATTCTTAATTAGTAATTCGCTAAAAAAAAACCCAACAACTTTGACCTATTACAAAATATAAAATACGGATAATCCAGGAAGAGGTTGCAATAAAAATAAAATAAAATGCATATGCTTATTTTTCGGTACAAAAAACATACGGGGGAAAAAAATGGGGTCAGGATCAAGGACAATAAACCAATGTGAGCATAACTTATGGCACACAAAACAGGTCTGGTGGGAAGAATAATATTATTTGTTTATAATTTTATTGCATAAATTAACCGGTAAAAATATAAAATGCATGAAAAGCGGTGCATATCCTAATAAATTTAAGTAAATTTATAACCGCAGTTTGTGTGTGTTTTTTTAGGAAAATTTTTTGGGCATTCAATGAAGCGGAAATTTATTTAACAAAAAAAAAATTATTTGGAAGAACTAACCTAATGATACTTCCAATTAATTTATCTGGGAAATTTCACAGAATTTGACAAACCTAATCTTACATTATAAAAATCCATACACAAAGTAGAGAATCTTATAACCTTGAAAATGCATTTATGCATTTGTGCACAAGCTAAAGAATTCCTGGAAAAAAATCGTGAAATGAACAACACATACGAACAGGACATATGCAATGAAACCATATTAATGTTTTTCTTATATAAAATGCATTCCATTTTGTCGGGAATTCAAACCCTTTTTTATACTGTCATGATCATGATTATACCACGACCATAACTTTAAAAAAGAATCATTCAATTCAATGTGTTGTCTAATTCAATTTAATGTTAAAGAAATTATTTGTTGTGGTATCATTAATGATAATAATACGGGTGGGCAGCTAGGGTAGTTTAATGGGTAATTTCGTTGATATATTAGGGCCCTCCTGTAAATTTTAATCTAACCCTTCTGATAATGTATAAATTATACCATAATTTTTATATGACGACGCTGTTTCTTTTTTTTTTGGGTTTTTTTTCGATGATGAATTGCATAATCTTAAAAATGCATTTTCGCATAAATGCAGTCCATTGTTTAGTCATAATAATAAATATGTAAAAGCGAAAATGAGACAAAGAATGGGGAAGTAATAAATTTCTTGTCCTACTGGCCCTTATTTTCAATTTGAATGAACATAAACTCTATAATAAAGGAATTTTTTTGCTGTTTGGCTTTCTTGCATCGATTCAGTTTTTTTTTTTGCGGTAAAATAAATTCAAGGTTAATCAAATAGTGGTGCGAAAGGTCAATATCTATCGTTTAAAATTATTTTCAGACGATTTGGACTTGGTTTTATTGAAATAATTATTTTTAACCGTTGTTAGTCATATTCGATGGACGATGGGCTCATAACTGGTTGAAAAAATTTTTTATTTCAAAATCCTGAAATTAGTTTTTGATTTACTTTCTCGGATATTCAGGAAAAAAATTTCAGCCAAATTGAATGAAATTTTTTTGATTAAAATTTGATTTGAAAATTTTGATACAGAAAAACAACCCATAAATCGATTGATGGATATAGAAAAAAATCAATCATTTTCCCCGGCCCAGAACTGGATCAAAAAATTTTTTTTTCTAAAATCCTGAAATTAATTTTTAGTTTTGCTGATTTTTAGCAAAATCGATCGAAATTTTCCTTATGAAATTTAATTTTAAAAATTGTGATTCAGAAAAATAGCCAGAAAATCGATTGAATTGCCTTTCTGGCTCAGAATTGGCTAATGAAGTAATTTGTAAAAATTTTTTAACAAAATCGGACGAAATTTTCTTAATAAAATTTAAATTTCAAAATTTTGGTTCAGGAAAATAGCCGAATAATCAATTGAACTGCCTATTTTTGGCTCAAAATTGCCTCGACATTTTTTTTTCTAAAATTCTAATATTTATTTTTAGCTTGGCTAATGAACTAATCAGTAACAATTTTTTAGCAAAATCGGACGAAATTTTCTTAATAAAATTTAAATTTAAAAATTTTGATTCAGAGAAATATCCAAATAATCGATTGAACTGCCTATTTTTGGTTCAAAACTGTCTGAAAAAAATTTTTCCTGATATTTATTTTTAGTTCAGCTAATGAATTACTCTGTAAAAATTTTTTTAGCAAAATCGGACGAAATTTTCTTAATGAAATTAAAATTTCAAAATTTTGGTTCAGGAAAATAGCCAAATAATCAATTGAACTGCCTATTTTTAGTTCAAAATTGTCTGAAAATTTTTTTTTTCGAAAATTCTGAAATTAATTATTAGTTTGGCTATTGGAGTACTCAGTAAAAATTATTTTAGCAAAATCGAATAAAATTTTTTAATAAAATTAAAATTTTAAAATTTTGGTTCAGAAAAATAGCCAAAAAATTGATTGATTTTTGGATTTTTGGCTCAGAATTGGGTCAAACATTTTTTTTCGAAAATCCTTAAATTAATATTTAGTTTGGCTAATGAAGTATTCAGTAAAAAAAATGTAGCCAAATCGATCTAAATATTTTTAATTAAATTTGAAGTTTAAAATTTCGGTTCAGAAAAATAGCTAAATAATCGATTGATTTTTGGATTTTTGGCTCAAAATTGGCTTTAAAAAATTTTTTCTCCAAAATTCTTAAATTAACTATTAGCTTGGCTAATGAAGTAAAAAAAAATTGAGCCAAATCGATTTAAATTTACTTAACAAGAAATGAATATCAAAATTTTGATAAACCAAAAATTTCCTATTTACTATAAATCGGGAAAAATCCAAAGATTTTTTTACAATCGACATTCGACATTTTTTTTTTAAAATTAAACTTGTGGAGGAACCCCTCAAAATTGTAATATAATTAATTTAATTAGCTCTTTCCATAAATTATAAATAATTCCTTTAAAATTCGCGGACCGTTTTAGGACATGTTTGAAAAATACATCTAGCACTCTGAAATTTTGCACCGGTATTGCTTAGATAGACTTTAAATGATTGGGAATAAGTTAGATATACCTTTCCAACTGAATATTTTGAGAAAATAATTTTTATCTCCGGTTGGTCGGGTATTTATAACAGAGGTTACAAAACTATTTTAGGAACTCCATTTTGTCTGAACTTGGGATCTTTAAATTTTTATCCTGAGCACTTCATGAACTAAACCAAATATATATTTCAGGATTTTTAAAAAAAAAATTTTGTTAGCTAGTTAAAAGCTTGCGAAAGTTGTTAATTTTTGTATAAATTTTCTAGCTTGTTTTTTTTTAATTTTGGTTTAATTTTAATTTAATAATTTTAATCAAATTATTAACAATTTGATTACGAAATCTAGTTAAGAAATTGTTTGAATTTACAAACATATGATGGGTTATATTTGTTTTATTTATAGGTAAGTTGACAGCCTTATTCTATCAATATGTTAACATTAATTTCCGTATATTTGAGTGTAAGTATTGAATATTATTTACCAATAAAAAAAATATTTGGTTTATTTAATAAAAAAATATTTTAATAACCAAAATTTATTAAAAGCAGAAGCTAAAAATTGATCTCTTTGACATACAGAAGCGCTGTATTTATTAAATACCAAATCGAAGCCGATTTTAATTAAAATTTACCTAAAAAGAGTTGGTTTTTACAACTTAATTAAGGTTTGATTATTGTAATATAATTACCTCGATTTTTATATTTAATTTCAATATTTATCATTCAATCTTTCTGGATACGAGAAAATTGATAGACATTTTTCATTCGTTACAGTTTATTAAATTAAAAGTAGAAAATATAAAAAAGATAAAATTAAATAAAAAAAAATCTCTAATTAAGCCGGTTTATTTATTTTTATAATTCTTTGGTATTTCTTATTTTTTCATTTTATATTAAAAACCAGATATCTGGTTATATGTCAAATGTAATTAAGATTATTAAATGAATAAAAGAATTTTATTTATAAAAATAGGATTTATTTTATATTCTCTCTTCCTTGAATACATCTTTTCATTTAAATTTAAATCTAGATTTTCTATAAGATTATATAATATAATAAATTCAATATCTGCATTTCTGGTGATTATCTGTAGACAAATGGAATTACTTGTCTTATGCATGATATTTTTCTAGATATCACTTCAAGTGAATTGTGGTTTTCTAGACAGCTATCAAACCAACCTTATCAAATTGTAAGAATCAGTCTGAAATTGAGGGTACTCGAGAAAAACCGTCCAAATGAAAATTTAATGATTGGATGGTTTTATCCATGGGTCCGTAATATCTATTTAAAAAAAAATTCTTTAATCTAACAAATTTCATCAAAGCCAACGAACGATGATCCAATCCGTGACAGCCTGCAAAAAAAAATTTTTTTGTTTATTAATAAAATTTGTGTTTTTCATAATAGTTTTGACTCGTTAAACAATAACAAAAGGAAGAAAATCGGCAAAAAAAAATTAATAAAAATAAAATAAAATAAACAAAAATGACTAATAAATAAACTGACTTTAAAAATGAATTTTTAATTGAATTTACAGCACAATAAATTTTGGGTAATAAATTAAAGAATAATAAGTCATCAAGAAATGTATTTTTTTTTGAATTAATTAATAATTCAAATTGTTAGTTTACAATAAACATCAACACCTCTTTTAATCTTTTTTTAATAATCCCGAATAAAATCGGTAGCTGGTTTGGTAGTTAATCTTATGAATCATTTTTGATTAGTAAATTAAATAATTGTAGTTTTTTTATTTAACCATTTTTCTAGTAAAGTTAAAGACCTAATCTAGAAAGTATTTTCTGGATTTTGGGATAAAAAATTATTTGAACCAGATATGAGGTTGGGAAAATTGATTATTTTCTGGTATATCCACCGTTTTTATGATGTACCCAATAAAATCAGGTGGTAATTTTTTTAGAAAAGTTTGTTCTACAATTTCCTCACTGTACCCTTAGGTTTCATTTTGCATCAACAGATTTTCGAAATCGTTAAAAGAATTTTCCGGAAAATGATCTATTTCGGGAGCGTCACAAAAATTTTGAAAAAAAAATATATTCGGAAAACGGTTGATTTTTTGAAAATATTTTTTTAACAAAATTTTTTCGTTAATTACTAAGAAATAATTTGGCTTCATTATATTAGAATTTTTTTTTGAAAAAAATTTTTCTTTAAAATTATTAGGAAAATTTTTAACGAAAATCAATCGAATTTATTGACTTTCTCATAATTCGATTTTTGACGGAATTTTAAAAATATATTTTGTAATGGGACCCCCTGATCTTATAATTTTGTTACATGATCTAGTTTATCCCTTATATAAATTCATTTGGAAATTTTGAAATTTCTAAATTTTTCGGGATATTATAAGTGTTTTCCCGATAAGTAGGGATTTATCTGGTATTCTCCTGTATCGACCCCCAATAAAATCTGGGGGTCAATTTTTTTAAAAAAGTGTCTGCCAAATTTTTCTCCCTGTACCCTTAGATTTAATTTCGCATCATTAGATTCTCCGACTGCTTAACAGAATTTTTTGAAAATTTAAGTCTGTCGGAGAAATTTCAGAAAAATTCTATAAAAACGACGATTATAACTATATGGGAACAGCCCATTTAATTAATTAATTTAAGAAAACAGCAACAACAAATATTTGTAGGGTAATTTTGACGTTCAGAAAATCTTCCAAGTCTTCAATTGGTCACGAAATGAGTAAATTTCACTTTAAATACTTACGTTGGGGGAAAATTTAGAAAAAAGCGGGATAAGACAGCTAAAGTTCTAGAAAATTAGCAAAAAATGGAATTAGTCGAGTAAATTCATGAAAAGTCGAGATAAGGTCAGGAAGTCTCTGAACAGATAGAAAAGTCTATAGAAATGATAGAAAATGCTCCGAACAGTCAAATTAAATTTCAGAAAATTTCGATTAAAATTGTTAAAATGTTTTGGGGACAATTCGTAAAACCAGACAACCTAAGCCTAACCCAACGATACGTGTAATATATAAAGACTCCAAGCTAGACTCCAAAAATACAAGCCTTTTGAACAATAAATTTTCGGAAGGTTCGTACTGAAAATGTGGAATAATTAACCAGAAATTTAAAAATGGGATCGATGAAATTAGTCGAAATTTTTGAAAATTCTAATATTTGGGACAGATCTAACCGTTCTAGAATTTCAAATTCAGATATCTCTATTGGAAATGTAAGGATTTTTTTAGATTCATATATTTCGCGAGCGCATCGGTGAAATTAATTGAAATTTTGAATATTGTATTATCGAAAGTAGTAATTAGAGTGGTATAATTTTGGTGGAATTCTGCGCCACGTATCTTAAGTTTTTTCGCCCAAGAAATTCGTCTTTTCTCTGTATTGAAGTCCTATCTGGACGGAATAATATTAAATATTTTTTTTTATCGCTTAACTGATCCGATTTCCCTCGTTAACCTGCTTTTGATGGAGTTGGAGCAGATTTCGCGAAGATATCAGAAGAAGTTAAATTCTTATGAGCTAAATGAGATCAGCATACAAATTAACTGAAGATTGTTAAAGAAAATCAGGCGTTTTTTAAAAGCTCATGACTCGTTCAAAAAAATTTTTATTTTCCAAAATCCTGAATTTAATTCTTAGTTTCCCTCATTTAGTGTTCGGGAAAAAAATGTCAGCCAAATCTAGAAAATTTTTATTCAACAAAAGGTTGATCAAACAGACCAAGAAATCATCTTTCCAAAATGGTGATTATTACTTTTTAGTTTACCTCATCAATAAAATCAGGGGGTCGATTTTTTGAAAAAGTTTGTTTTACAGTTTCTACACAGTATCCTTAGGTTCAATTTTGTAACATCAGATTTCCCGATTCCTTGAAAGAATTTTCTAGAAATTCAAGTTTTTTTTCGATACTGTCAGGTGAATTCTATGAGATCCAAATTCGCTTCAATTTGGATCTATATACATAGAATTAATTATGAATAATTATCGAAAATATGACCGGAAATACTAATTTATAATTTCAAAAAAATTAACCCTATTCTCTGAGTGACTTCCAACAGCAACCAGGGACGAAAGGTGTTAAGAAAAAGACAATCACTTCAATATTGATTGATAAAACCGCGTTTAAAATCAATTTTAAATAAAATCAACCATAAAAGGCACCTCTAGATGTTTCAGGCGTCTTTTATTTATTATTTATTCTAATTATGCATTTTTATCCGTTCATCTTAATTACAAACAATTAATTTACGACACAACAAATATATAAGATAAATTAAATATAAATAAAACAATAAAATAAAATCAATTTTATTTAAAACATTAATTTACATCGATATAAAATAAAAATAAAAAAATTACATTGCATTTAGAATATTTATTTAGAGATATAAATTCGTTCAGGTTTTAAAGATAAAAATTATTTAATTAATTATTTTTTTAAATTTTTTATTTTTATTTTAGTAAATAAAACAAATCGATAATTAACAGGATTGATATAATTTATTTGCAAAAAAAAAAAAATTGTTTTCTTATTTTAATTATAATTCTAATAGAATTGGATGTTTGGTGTGGGTGTCCCCCGTATATAATTGTGTTAAATTGTTTGTGGCTGTCTCATTTTTTGTGTTGTATTGTGCTGTTTTGTTTCTGCACAACACGAATTGGAGAAGTCGGGGGAGCTGAAAAATAAATAAATGAGAGATGAAAAAAAATACTTTGTTGAAGTAAAATGTTAAACAGAGGTCAAAGTCGTTCATCAATCAATTTGATTCGATCATTATTTTGATATCGAATTAAATTTTTTTTGTGGAATTATTTATTAGAGATCAGAGATCTGTGTTAGGGAATGTATATACAGGGATACATCAATTTATGACCGAACAACCAGATCCTTTAATATCGGTTGGTAGATTCGGAATTCTGAACCTCCTTGGGTTAACTATTAACATAAATAAAATAAGGAATTATTAAATTTAGAAACCAGATGACTGAAATAAATATTTAATATTTTTTCTCAAAATTTAATTATTATCTCTGTCACATTTGGTAACAATTTGCATTCATCTAATTTTTGACGTCTTAAAAAAATGGTCTATCCTTGAATGGGATGTGGTGATGTAATAAAATTGAATTTGAGATCAATTTGAGAGATAGAGATCATTTCCGAATTATAATCATAAAAAAGATTTTGTGGAGAGGCACCTGGTATCTTGACCCCCTGAAACCACAGACCGGCTAATAAATCAACATTTTTTTTTATAACAGAAAACTCTCAATTTGCGATGTTTTTTAATGTTGGGGCAGATGGGTTTAACGTACGATTTTTTTTTAACTTTTTCTGATTTTTCTCATCCAGATCGTATAACTTTCAATTTTTTCTAATGCAAAAAATTGCACAAGAAAAAAATCAAAATTCGCCAATCAGCCGTATTACCGCACAGGTGTAGAATACGGGGAACAGGTGATCAGAATTTTTATCGGGATTATTCACAACGTTTTCTGAACATTGAAATGCATTGTAAAATCGCCGAATATCCTGAAAATTCCTTTGGAAATTAAATTTTTTAAATTGGAAACGGTTGGTTTTTTGAAAAAATTTTCTTAATAAAATCTCTTCAAAAATTACTTAGAAATAATTTGGTTAGAAAATTGTTTGAAAACCATAAAAAATTCCTTAAATTTTGGTACAAAATTCGAACGAATTCATTGAATTTTTACATTGCAATTTTGGTCAGGATTTCAAAAATAACATTTCTTAAGCAACCCCCAGTGATTTTCATTTTATCTGATGAAGAATTTCGTTCTTTTAATGAATCAATTTTGAGATTTGAAAAAATTTTGAATTTCATTGAAATTATTTCGATTTCTATAGAAAATGAACATTTCCCTCTTTACCCCCTATATTTCCAAAATGATTAATTTCTCACAAAATGTTTATTTAACGAAATCCATCCATTAACCTTACAGGATCATTTCCTAGTCATCAGGATAAAAGTCCAAAAATTTTTGACAGATAAATAAAAAACTTTTCAACAAAAGCTTACTGAAAGCTTTTTTTCCAAACTTTAAATTTACATCATTGTAATCTGTTTTTTATTCTATTCATTAAATTTGAAATTTTCTTTCAAATGCTCGGTAAAAACTTGAAAGCTCAATAAAAGCTTTTGATTCTAGATATAATTTTATACGTTTTGAAATCTATTTTCTATACAAAAAATTGTATGTTAGCAACATTTATAGTTTTCTCTAATAAAAGCTTTCTAACAAATAGAAAAGCTTACTGGAAGCTTTTAATTAAAATTATTGTTTTCATTTTTAACCTCTGATTTCTATCCGATTAATTAAATTTGAGTAAAATTTAATTGAAATTTTCCTTCAAAAGCTCGGTAATAACTTAAAAGCTCAATAAAAGCTTTCGATTCTAGATATAATTTTATACGTTTTGATATCTATTTTCCATTCAAATAATTTTATGTTAACAAAATTTAAAATTTTCTCTAACAAAAGCTTCCTACAGAACTGAAAAGCTTACTGAGAGCTTTTAATTAAAATTAAAGTTATAACTTTTTAACTCTATTTTCTATCTGATTAATTAAATTTAAATTAAATCCTAAGTTTTCCTTCAAAAGCTCGATAATAACTTAAAAGCTTTTGAATCTAGATATAATTTTGAAAATCTATTTTCCATCTAAGCAATTCCATGTCAGCAAAATTTAAAATGTTCTCTAATAAAAGCTTTCTGAACAATAGAAAAGCTTACTGAAAGCTTTCAATTAAAATAAAAGTTGGAATTTTTGAAATCTATTTTCTATCCGATTAACTAAATTTGGATCAATTTTTGACATTTTCTTTTAAAAGCTCGGCGAAAACCTTAAAGCTCCAAGAAAGCTTGAACTTGTAAATATCGTTTAATACGTTTTGGAAACTATTTTTCATCCCTTTCCCTGAGTAATTATTTTCAACGTCCTTGAATAAGTCCTGTCCTAATTATAATATTTTCTCAGATTTATTTTTCAATCATGTTGACATTGAATCGAGGAGAATTGATCCTTATCGTGTCTGATTTTCATCGGAATTATTTTTTTTGTCCCAGATACAGGATATATGGTATGAGGGATCTGGTATTTTTCCCAATATTTTTCAGATGAAAATCATTTGTTTGTTGGTTAAAAAATTATTATATTAAAAAAAAATATGTCATCTAAATATAGATAAACCATTGTCTGAAGTAAAAGTTCCTTCGATCCGATTATCTTTTAAGGTTTAATGCCTAACTAAAACGTGTACGCTTTTTGATATTAAATTCGAGTCAAATAAATAAAGAATAATCGGATTAAAAGTCTTTCCTTTCCAAATCAAGTTATTTTTTTATAAAATTATATCTCCAACCTTTCCATTTATAACTTAACATAAGATAAGATGCAAGAAAGGTATTAACACAGTATGCACCATGCGGATTTGCATTTTAATTGCATCAGGATATTTTTTTGCCGCTCGCTAAGCGCTATAATCTTCTCAAATGAATTTATTTTTTATTTTTAATCGTTTGCCAAAATTCTGGTTTTTATTCAACAATTTTTTTTTTTTAAATTTTATTTTGTTTATAATTATTACGTAAACATTATAAAATAATAAATATTAAAATGTGAATGGCCTCCAAAAGAAATTAACATACAGCGAAATACAGGAAAGTGCATGTCGTTTTTGAGTTATGAACCTTCTCAAATTTATCTAATAAATTTCAGATTTAGTAGTCAAAATTATCGTAATTCTACTGTATTTGTAGCGATAAAATAAAAAAAAAGAAAAAAACTGCTCGCAGTTGGATGATTATTAAAAACGTTTGGATGATGGCAAATAATTTTTCGTGCCGGTACATTATCTCTTCCATATGCTATGCGGAATTATATTTTACCCGCTGATAAATACCCAGGGTCGTATGTTAGAAATTGGATGATATCTTAGATATGAACCAGCGCCCTAAATTTTCGAATCCGCTCCTGGGCGGACGGAAAAAGAAAATTAAAACGAAACAGATAAAAAGGCATTGTAAATCGAAAGAAAAAAATGTTTAAAAAAATAATACAAATCCATTAAAAATAGCAAATTTTTGTTTCTCAGAAATTTCCAGCTAATTCTAATGAAATTAATGGCCAATTTGTGACAGTAACAGCGTTACGTCATTATGACTTCTCTTTTTTTTTTCGGCCACATTTAAATTAGACCGTATGGAACGTATACAAATTAATTGAAAGCTAAATTAGCATGCGCAAACATGTTTAGTAGAGAAAGATATAATATTGTCCCGTATTGCTCACCACAAATAATATTTTGATTGTACGGAAAATATCCAATTTTTTTTCATCGCACCTTATAAAATAGAAAAACATCCCCGAGCGAATAAGTTCCTTTATAAAAATATCCCATAAAAATTCCCATAAGGGTAAGGGATATCGAACTCAAAATATATAGGAGCAAAGTTCGCAGGGGTTACAACTAGAGATGCAAAGTTTAGTTACTTTTCGGATCCGAGTACTCGGATCCATTTAACTATAAGTACTCGTTACATTGTATTAGGTACCTGTACCTATATACACTCTTGCTACTTTATTCTAAATTTCAATGTACACACGATATTTTATATCGGTAGATAGAGTACTCGAATCTATTCTGAATTATGGTGAATATTATCGTGTGAGTACATTTATTCGGTACCGAGAACTCAAATACATAGAAAAAATAAACAAATATTTGCCTTATGTACGCGAAGCTATACTTTATTCTTACATGTGTATATATTGTATTAGTATAATTTTTTATTCGTGTAGGTAGAATATAGAATCGGTTATATACTTCGCTTCGTATTCATAAAGTAAAATACACAAAATCAATATAAAACAAAAATATGGGTAGTGGGAAAATATGAAAGCGAAACCAACAAAATAGAGTAGAATAAAAGTAACGAGTATTTCTAGAAATGAATACCCGTTACTTTCGGATCCTAAAAGTAACGAGTATAGTGTACCTAGTACTCGAATCTTTTGCATCTCTAGTTACAACTATTTTATTTGGAATGAATATTTTCTAATAATTCTGTAATTCTTTTAATGCTCGGTTAATTTAATTTAACAGATTTCAACACAAATGATATTCTGTAAAAACAACTGTTAGTTTAAGAAAAGTCAAACTCTGGTTAAAATAAACGTGAGCGAAATTGAACTACATTCCAATACAATTAGGACAGCTCACCAAAGATTTACCTTCTATTAATTTTTATATGAAGAAAATATGTCTAAGAAAAGTCCCTCGAAATTGGATGTCCCTGATTTTTCGAAATTTATCCTGATTGATTGAATTTTATCCCGAGAAGAACCTTACAAATAGTAAAATAAATTATTAAGGGGCCAATTCTGTAATTCTTTTAAAGCTCGTTAAGTTTAATTTAACCGAGTTCATCTAAAATCGTATTCAGTAAATATTTCTGTATTTAAAAACCCATGATTTTCTTTCACAATCTTCAATTAATTTACTTGCTCTTATTTTAATAAAAAAATGTTTAAAAAATGGCTAGATTTGGCTGAAAGTTTTTTCCTGAATACTTGATTAAGTAGACTAAAAACTAATTTCAGGATTATGGGAAAAAACATTTTATGTGCGAGTTATGAGCTTTTAAAATATCCATGATTATCTTTAACAATCTACAGTAAATTTCTTTGGATCAAAATGCTAAATCGAACTTTTTTTTAAATAAAAATGAGCTCGATTAGCTTAAAATTTTTTTCCTGATTTCTTGATGAGTTAAATTAAAAACTATTTTCAGGATTTAAGAAAAAATAATTTTCTGAGCGAGTTATGAGTTTTTAAAAAATCTATTATATCCTCAGTTAATTTACTTGCTTTTCTTTTAAACAAAACTTTTAAATGGATTTTTTTTTAAATAAAAATTCGTTCGATTTGATCGAAAATTTTTTCCTGACTACTCCATGAGGTAATCTAAATTTTAATTTCAGGCATTTCGAAAAAAACATTTTTTTGAGTCAGTAATGAGGTTGTGAAGTTCGATTATGGATTTTCTAATACAATTTTTAGTTAATCGATGTCCTTGTCTCATTATTTTAAAGAAAAATCGAAATGCTAGATGCTAGATCTAATTTTAATTGGAAATCCCTTCTATATCGTTTTTATTTTTAAAGATTTTCCAGGAGAAATCGTTTAAACTTTTAAAATTTATGTCAAAGTTACATTGGCAACAAAATCACGGATTTTCGTCCATTTTCTATCCGATAGGGAAATGGGAATCTTGGGAGATATAGATTTTTCATTTCCTGAACTCTACATTCAGAGCCGGGATGTCTAGCGACCAATTGATTAGAGAGTTATTGAGCCAGGCGGTCAATATAACCACTTTTTTTTATCCGGATTTCAAAAGAATCTACTTCGACATTTTAAAATTAGGATTTTTCCGGATAATTAAAACAGAATTTTAGAATAAAATTCACATAATTTTCCTGAATCGTGAATGAATCAATCAAAGTTTAAAATTACTCTGTCACGAATCTCTTAAAATATTTTCCTGAATTGCTTTTATGGTAAAACTGTTAGTAAAATTTGTATAAAAAACTTAACTAAACTTAACCGAAATTTAAACTAAATGTTAGCGAATAATCCCATTAAGGTGAATCTTTTAGTAAATATTTTATATTAAGTTAAACTAACCGTAACAGGGATTTAAACTAAACGTTACTGAATTGCCCATAAATTTATTTTCCTATTTTCTATCTTTTAAGCGCTTGCTCGCTGCTGATTTTCTCGATCATTCCTAATTTATAACGGATTTTTTCCCGACCAATCACGATTTTTTTTAAAAGCTAAATATACGCTTACCATCACCGAGATGTCCCAACCCATATTTAGGTTATAGGATAGAAGTAGTTATATGGATGTACCCAAACCACAAAAGCTTCCATTCGCTTAGCGATGGAATATCTTTTCATTTAATTTGTTTAATTCATTATTCAACTGATGAAATTGATAAATTCACAGTTGATCGATTATTTTCCTTAATAAAAGGATTTTTCAAGGAATTTTTACTTCTAATTATTCCTTAAAAAAATTATATTAACCAATTTGAAATAGTTTTTCTTTGTTTTACATCTAAAATATTTAAATTAATTTTTTATTAGTAAATGAAAGCTTAACAATATTAAAAAAAAAACTGATTTTCTTGATTTCATTTTTGACTGAATTTAAATTAAATATTTAAAAGCTAGAATTAAGAATTATTTACTTAATATTTGCATTTTATTGATAGAAATCAGTATATGTCATGCTGATATTTAAATTACTATCTTACTTTTACTTGATTTAATTTACTTGTTATTTTTACTTTATTTACTTCCTGATAATTATTAAAATAATTTTTAAATTAAGTATGATAATAATAAAATGAAGAAAATAAAGATTAGAATCAGGAAATCATATATAATTTATCATATAAGAACTTAATACTAGAATTAAGTTTATCAATGCTATATTTCGCTATTTATAAAATTAATTTCAGAAATGGTCGTAATGCGAGGGCATTGTGTAAGTGATGATGTTACTGTACTGTACAGTACTTTGAATACAAATATAAAATACAAATGATGTTATATTACTACCGCTTTTTCTACTCATTTCCTACTGTTATGACTTCATAAAATGTTAAAAGAATTAAATTAAAATATACATTTGCCTTTTCTGTATATTGGCCAATATTAATATTATTATTTTTTATAAGTTTTCGGCCATTTCGTAGTCGAGAGTAGGAAAGACATTGCCTTCCTAATCTAATATTACGAATGCAACTTATTTTTTTAATTAAATATAAAAATGATAAAATGGATCATTTTAACATTCGATTATTTTCCTTTAAAAAGAGAAGCCTGAATTTCAAAATAAAATTAAGAAAGTTAGGTATATTCATCCAAGTTTTCCCTTTCAAATTTCGTTAAATATGAATGATCGAAAACCCTTAAATTTCCCATCGAATATTTTTTTGATTTCTATCTTCCATCATTTAAGATCAAAAATTGTGCAAATTTTCCACTGAACCCTGAAATTCTAAATACGCCAAATTGTAGGTAAAGTTATTAAGTAAACATAGAGGATAGGTTTTATAAGGGTAGGTTTACATTTTACTCCTCTGAAGGCAATAAAACCGACGTGCATTCAATCAGATTTAATGAGAGTTAGAAAATAGTTCGGGAAATTAGGAAAAATAGGCTATTTTAAAATTGGATACATTTTCTTTTAAAAAGAAAAGCCTTATCCTTGAAATAAAATTAAGAAGTATTGGTGCTTTCACCCAAGTTTTTCCTAAAAAATTATGTCAAATTTCAATGATCGAAAACCCTTAAATTTCCCATTGTATATTTTCTCGATTTTTAACTGCCATGAATTAAAATCAAAAATGTTGGAAATTTTCCCCTGAACCCTGAAATTCTGAAAACGCCAAATTGTAGGTATAGTCATCAAGACTTGATATAGTATGGGTTTTGTAGAGATAGGTTCACGTTTTACGCCTGTAAGGGTAAGAAAACTAACCATGAGATTAAATGATTGATAAAATAGCTCGGGAAAGTACGGTTAATAGACAATCCATCCCATCTAACTAGAATGGATCAATGTGTTCGTTCAGACGGTAGATTAATGAAATATACATTTCTCCAAAACAATGTTCGATATTATTGGTTATAAGCTCCTTTTTGGCTGGAATTTAAAACTATAAGTTGCAAGGGGACCCCCTGATTTTAAGGTATTTATAGATCACCCTACTTATGCCCTATTTTAATTGGTTTCGAAACATTAAAATATTACGTTTCCCTAAAAAGTCACCCTGTTCCTGATGTACCGATTATATCGACCCTGATCGATTTTTTGAATAAGTTTGTTTTATGATTTCCTCACTGGACCGGACCCTTAGGTTTCATCCAGCTTATTTTGATTTTCCAATTTCTCTAGAATTTCTCAGAAATTTAACGTTTTTCAACTTACGTTTCTTTCTATTAAATTTGAAACGGTTGATTTTCTAATTCTCTCTGTTCGCTAAAATCTCAGAAATTCTTATGGAAATTATGAACAAAAATCTATGAAATTTATTGGATTTCTTGAATCGACCCCCAAAAATCGGGAGGTTAATTTTAATAAAAAAGTTTGTTCCATAATTTCTTCATCTTAACCTTAGCTTTATTTCTATATATTCACATTTTCTTATTCCTTAAGATAATTTCCCGGAAATTTTAGTTTTCCAGCCTGGTGATTCAGGTCAGATAAATTCTACAAAATCGAAATTTGGTAAATAAAACCGAAATGGTTAATTTTTTCAAACATTTTTTTGAAATAAAACCTCTTCGGTAATTACTTAAAAGTAATTTCCCATCATTAGAATATTAAAAATTTTTCAAAAAAAAATGTTCCTTAAAAAAATTTTTTTAGAAATGAAAAATTTCAAAATTAATTTAATCAAATTAATTTTTCAAAAAATTTGTAAAAATCAATTTGTTTACTAGATCGTTTCAGAACAATTCTGCTTTCTTAGATTTTTAAAGTTCGGAAGAGAATTCTTCGAAATTTCGATTCGTAAAATAATGAAAATTACATGCAAAATCGAAGAGTTCGATGGCTCGTGCAGGGAATGGCCGTTTTATTTCTCTTGTTTTATTTTATTTCATTTATAACTTTTATTAATATTTAATTTATATTTTGTCTGTTTTACTTACTTAATCGTCATATCCCAGATAATAAAAAAAAATTTTCAAACGACTGTAACAAGACCAACGAAAAAATTAATTATAAAACAATTCAGTAGATGATGTTTAAATTCTCTTCATGATTTATTTGCCAAAAATTCCATTCCCCTGGATAAATATTTCTACTTCCAAATTTATATGTTAAAAAGAAGTGACTTGTTTCTCCATATTATCTTATACTATATGTCTCACTGTAACCTTGTCTCCGCTAACTTTTATCTGAATTTTGAGTACCCACTTGAATATAAAAAGTTATTATTTCGACAATAAAATTCTGACTAAGTTCTGACTCACCTACGACTGTAGGCTGGAGGTTCTGGATTATTTATTCATTCAAATTATAGGGTAACTTTGCCTAAGTGCAATGTATCTATTAGTATCCCTAGTAGCTAGCACTTTTCTGTAATATTATAGTCAAATTTTTTGCAGTGGCGTGTAGTCTTATGCGCAGACGGCGTAAAGCACATTTGAAATATCTATAATATCATCACCAATTTGGAAATTGCTAACTCAAATTATTTTATTTAATAACTTTGACCCATTTTATTAATTAGTTGAAGATTTTCTGAAGAAGCTTAAAGAAACTTTTGGAAGCTTAACCAAAGATTTTAATTAAAATATAAATGTATTCATTATCAAATCTATTTTATCTCCTAATAAATAGATTTAAATGAAATCGGAAACTTTCGTTAAAAACCTCCCTGGGAAATTTATATCTCTACAACAGCTTTGTTGAATTGAATTGAAGGCCAAATATTATAACGGCATTCATGGTATTCATGGCATTCATTTTCCATAAATATATGCTTTCAGTGAGCTTTCGATATTTTTGAAGTAATTTTTTGGGAAAATTTGAAATTTTGTGAAAGGACTGATGTCTGGATAGAAAATAGATTTTAAAACGTAAAAAATTGAATTCAAAACTTAAAGCTTTCTTTGAGAAAACAATGGGTTGAGAGAGCTTTTAGCGGAAATTTGATAATTTTCCTAAATTTAATGAATTGAATAAAAATGAGAATCCTAATTATATAAAACAAGATTATAATTTGAAGCTTTTAATTAGCTTTCGAGATTTGTATGACTTTATTTTGGAAAAGTTGAAATTTCTTATATGGATAGAAAATAGATTTTTTAATGTAAAAAATTTAGTTCGAAACTTAAAGCGTTCGTTGCGCTTTTAATAGTTTGGATAAGCTTTCTGCGAAAATTCCATATTTTATTTTATTTTAATCAATCGAATAAAGCTTTCGAGATTTTTGAACCTTTTTTTGCGGAAAATTTGAAATATTGTTATAGAATCGTTATTTGGATAGAAAGTCGATTTTAACAAGTAATAAAAAGATTTGGAAATAAAGCTTTGTGGGAGCTTTTAAGTGTATGCAGAGCTTTTATACGAAAAGTTTATTTCGTTTTCGTTAGTTTTGATATTTTTGTATTTTTCCCCAACTAATTTATAAACATTCTGCATCATTACATTTTTTTGGATCCGAAGAAAATGATCGGGAAATTCGGCTCAAATGTTACGATGTTCGATGTTCACGTTTCTCGGTGCGAGCCTTTTGCGAATTTAAACTTTTCGGAAATATTTAACTCTTGTATTTCTACCTAACTGTCAAAGCAACTTCCTGCGTTTTTATATTTTCCGGCCTAAGAGAATATTCGGCAGCACTGAGTAATGTTCTTTTGAATAAAGCGAACGCAAGTTCTAACATTTTGTTGCATACTTTATGGAAATGTTGGCCGCACGCCACTGGCTAATTTGAATTTTATGATTGAATCTATAGCCCCCCTCTAAATGGAATAAATGGAATTTCCAAAATTCATAATTTTATGAACGCCTCTGTACCGTATTGTAATTGCTGCAAGAAAAATAAGAATTGATCAGAATGTTAGAATGATTGAAAACCTATTTTTAAATAAATTATTTATTCGATAGAAAATTTTATCTTAATTGCTAAAGGCGGAAAATGAAAATCGATCGAAATAGTTGATTGAATTTTCTGCCAAAAAAAATGTTTCTTCCGTGATATTGAACAATTTTCCGCCTTGAACTCTGCTTCCTGGATGCCATCGATTTATTTTCAATTTATTTCAATTCTTGGGTATAAATTTCGTTCTCTATTTTTGGGTTGACATGTTCCTCTTCGTCGATATAATTTTCCAATTTTCAAAAATAGAAATCGTTGGAAACGGGTGGGGATAATTCATCTAGAGGAAAAAGGTATTAATGTGAAAAATGCTCTAAAACTAGCATTAATCTGACATGAAAATTAAAAATAAAATATTTAAATCCATCTTCATCATTTATCATTCAAGATTTCAAAAGGCAAAAGAGAGACACTTTTTTTTTACACCGCTTTTCTCAATTAGAATTTATCTCGCCTATTTTTCTTTTCCTATATAATTTTCTCGTCAATTTAGCTTTTTCTTCAGTGATTCAGTGTTAGAAAATTTCCCTGAAAAAAATACGATTTTCTTTTTTTTTGGTTTTCACATTTTGACGAGAGATATAAAAGAAAAGAAAAACTAGGCTGAATATTACTTTTCTATTCTTACTAGATTTTGCTTCCGTCCGGTTTCAATATCCACGGAAAAGTTTTGATTGGATCGAAATTAAACGACTAAGTTAATTCATTTTTTACCTAATGTTACCTTACGGTAATAGTATGTAAACAATTTAGAAGATTCGATAAGATGGATATGTCTTTTCGGGTTTTTGGGTTATTTCTTCTATTCAAGAAAAGGATATTATAAGAATATGAGTATACGGGAAAATTGTTGAGTGGGTGTTTTGATACACATTTAGATTTTCTTTAAATTTTCTTTTATTGAAAAGAAAAAGAGTAATTAAAAAATGATATTTATAACTTGCATTAATAATTTTTATTACATAAAATATATTTTTGTTTTTATATTCAAATAATAGCCTAATTAAATTTTGATTATCGAGAGATGAACTGTACGAATCTTACACTGTCGGTTATTCAGAATTTTGATTTGAAACAATTTTTTTTCCCATCCGAAAACAATCCCAAGAGAGGGCTACTCTCTTCGTAAGATATGTTGATATATGTTGAGTGAGGAAGACTACTTATAGAGGTGGCGCAAATATTTTGCACCATGTCTTTATGATCGATCATCAATATATCAATATACCTGTCGAATAGGCGCCTGCTTGGTGATCTACTATTTAAGCAGCTTTCTAAACAAATATTGTAAAGAAGGCATATATCCTTAGGTGTATGTATGCAAGTAGTCTTCCTTGTTTTGTCATTATCTAAACTCAACTCTGTTACTCGGACGAGCCGTATGATTTGGTATCCTAGATGGCTAATTTATGACTTAATAAAGCAGGTTTATTTTCTTAAATTTCTAGACCGAGTATGCTGGATGAGCAGATCCAATATCAAATCAATGCTCAATATGGTAGCTCGGAAGGAACAAATATCTTATGAAATCGTGTTTCTAAAACACAACTGGAAATCAACGCCAATAAATCAAGATTACTTTGTTGGGCATGGGTCTATCAAATTAACTAAATTAAATAATTAAAGAAATTATACTGTAAATTGAATTATAATCGAAATAAAATAAAATATGTATTTATTTATTTATTTATTTATTATTTATATATCAATTATTTATTTACTTCTTTCCATTCATACAATTAATTGTTTGGCCAATTCTTGATCATTCTCCATAAGGTGTGCAGAATGGCCATTAAAATGTTCCTGTTTTGACAAAAATACGAAAATTAAATATTTTGTAAAAGTTTAAATTTGTCGTAAAAAAAATCAAAAATTCGTAAAAGCTCGTGGTATTGAGGTATTTGAATATCGAACATCGCGATATTTGATCCGGATTTCTCGATCATTTTCTTTGAATCCAATCAAAGGTTATGATGCAGAAAGCTTATGAATTAGTTGAGCAAAAATACAAAAATATCAAAACTAAACATTTCGTACAAAAGCTTTGAAAAAAACTTAAAAGCTCCCAGAAAGCTTAATTTCTCGGATTTTTTACGTTTAACATCTATATTCTATGCAAATAACGATCCTTTAACGCAATTTCGAATTTTCCTAAAAAAGGTTCAAAAATTTCGAAAGCTCCTGCAAAGCTTAAAACCCGATTGTCATTTTATATAATTTGGATTCGAACTTTCATCCGATTCATTAAATTTAAATGAAATATGGAATTTTCGCAGTAGAAGACTTATAAAAACTATTTTAAAAGCGCAAAGAAAGCTATGAGTTTGGAACTTAGTTATTTATGTTAAAAATCAATTTTCAGGCTGATAAATAAATTTAAAAAAGAGGGCAAACGAGGGCTATGAATTCATTCGTGATAATTTCCCTTTGATACAAATTAATTCAATTCATTAAAGCTTTTGTAGAGATTTTGATTTTCCACAGAGATTTTTAACCCAAGTCTACGAATTAATTTAAATTTATTTTTCAGGAGATAAAATAGATATGAAGTTTTCTATGAGCTTTGTAATTTTCTATAAGCTTTTTACTATGGCAGGCCATGCGAATTATTATAAAAGTTACTTTAGTACGTAAGTTAATAATACTTACGGTAGCCCATTATTAGGCAATTTATACGTTTTGTACTTAATGTCGACCACCGACCCCCGACCGATCTTAATATTAATTTGGAGAATCTCTTAAATTAATCTTGGTTGATTTAGTCCCTATTTTTAAGGATAAAATCAAATATGTACTATTGTACATACTTAGAACCTACAAATAAGTGGAAATGTTCAAATGTAGAGGAGGAGACGTAGGGTTTCTGAAAACTCGGGTTTTCAGGACTCGGCGAGTCTGAGTTCAAATTTTTTAAGACTCGTCGAGTCCGAGTCGAGTCCGAGTCTAAACGAAAAACTAAATTCTTTTTGGGTTTTTGAATTTTATTAATTTTGTATACACATTGGTGCGGGATATTAATAAATACTTCACTTTCCATTGTTACTGATTAAAGTCAAAGTTTACACAACCGGTGCCCAACGCCGAGACAGCCACGGCACTTTAATTCTTTAGTGTAGAAAAAAAAAACAATCAAAAGGGGTCGTGCAAGAAGCCATACGGTAATAATCCCTACGAGAATAGTACAAGAAGCTATATAGTACATTTCGGACTTTTATGGCTTATTAAACTTTAAAAGTACAATAAGACCTACATGGCTTCTTTCACTTTCTTCCCGTATGACTTCAGGCACTTTCCATAGTGCAATAAGGCCGATATGGCTGCGGGAGGGATAGTAATTTTTAACGTGTGAATTGAATATTCATTGTTAAAGTGGGAATCTGCTTTGAAAAATAGGATTTTGCAAGGTAAATATAGGATACTAAACTATTCGCACCTTGGAAAATCCTATTTTAAAATGCAAATGCTTATCACCCATTTTTAACAGTGGAAAAAATTCGAAAGTTTGCCGTTTACACCAAGATAATTCAGGTGTGCGAATTTTTGTAATTAAATGAATTTCAGTACATTTTTTTTAAAATTTTCTTAGCACGACCACAAATTTCAGTATTGTCAAATTTTAAAGACTCGGACTCGGCGAGTATTTGAGTCGAGTCCCGAGTCCGAGTAATTGCCCAAATACTCCGCGAGTCCGAGTCGAGTCGAATCGATTCCAAAAACCCTCTAGATGAGAAGTCTGTTTCTTGGAATATAACTATAGAATATGATCCAAAGGAATTTTAATCTAAGGATAGAACAAGAATGGAACTATATCTGTCTAAATCTTGAATGAAATATTTTGTTCCGTTCCAGAAACGCTTTGCCTCGAAATTGATGAATTTTGTATTTTGGTATGGGTTTTCAAATATCATTCCAGTAAAACAATTTCTCCCAAGGGACTTAATATAAGTAGTTAAATTGAAAGGACTTTAAAGCATGGGTCCCTCGAATTCCGATAAGGTCTATATAAAATTCGTAGCAGTCTTGAAGATTCAAGTCCTCTTTTCAGGTAAAAAAAACGTTAGATTTTCACGCAATATTCGGAAATTTAATATATTAAAATGAGAAAAATTCGAGTTCCTAGATTTATTATTAGATAGATTTTCTAGGAGGTTCTAGGAGTTTTTTCCGAAAAACTCGTTAACAAAAAACTAATTTCGGGATTTAAAAAAAAATAATAAATAATCGGAGCGAGTTGTGAATTTTTCGAAATTTTAAGCTTTTCTTTAATATATTCTCTACTTAATTTTCAGACCTTTTTGATCATTTTGTATAAAATAAAATATTTGTTCCTGCCCGATTTGGCTGACATTTTTTTCCTCAACACTTGCTGAGATAACCTAAAAAGTAATTTCAGGATTTAGGAGAAAAATCATTTTTAAGCGAGGTACGAGTTTTTAAAAAAATTCATGATTTTTTCAGTTGATTTTCTTGCTCCTTTTTTGATTAAAATCTTTTATTGATTAAAAAAAAAACGCTCCAGTTGGCTAAAAATGCTCTTCAGAATACTTGGCGAAGTAAACGAAGACCTAATTACAGGATTTTGAAAAAAAAAATTTTCTGAACGAGTTATGAGGATTTTAAAATATCAGTAGATTTCTTACTCTTTTTTGATGACGACTAGTAAATAAAAATTGACTAGATTTGCTTGAAATTTTTTTCCTTAATACTTAAGGGCTTACTTCTAGTCATGAGGTCGAAAAAAAAACGATTTTTTATTAATTTATTTGAAATATATGTATTGGTTAATATATTTAATTACTATTTGTACATAAAAGAGTAACTTATAAAGAACATATTTTATATTTTTTCAAAAAAA
>JANTOP010021770.1:0-13048 GCA_027564815.1 Symmerus nobilis | reverse complement strand
TTATTCCTTACATTACATACCATGTTTTGACAGCTAAGGCAAATCGAAATTCCAAATTTAATTTTTTTTGACCCACCTTAATGCACATGCACATTATTAAACATAAACACATACAAAATATATTTCAATATTTGGTAGAACCACCCTTAGGCTTTATGACCAGCGATGGTATCGAGTCTACTATATTTTGTAGACTTTCCAATGAAATTTCATCATACCAGACTTTCTCTATTGTTCTATTGAGCTCTCTCACATTTGACGGTTTATTTTTATTGATTTTAATTCCAATTTGGTACCACAAGTTCTCAATTGGATTGAGATCTCGGTTGTTGCCTGGCCTGGTTTAATTTTGAATGAAATTCTTTGCCTAAAATTAAAACAATGAGAAAATTGTGCAGAAAATTGTTCAAGATTAATGCTAATTCATAAGTAGCTTACCGATTTTGCGCGGTGGCAAGTAGCAGAATCATTTTGAAAAATTGCAGAATTACATTGAAATATATGCTGCTCCATCGATGGTATTCAAAAATCTTTTAAAATTTGTATATACTTTCAGAGTTGACCGTTCCTGTTAAAAAGTTACTTTTCGGTGCGCTAGAATAACTCATCACAGCGCTATCTGAAATTAGAAAACCAAAAAGATTCTGGTAATAGATGAATTTCTCTCGAGATTGATCTACAAAAACAGCACCTGAGAGGGTCTATACCTCAGGTCCAATAAACTTAATTGTAATTGTAATTGTAATTGTAAAACTATATACGGTAGTGGTACAAATTAATCTGGTCTAAAGAAATCCTCATAAACCCTACTTATGTCCATTAGGTTCATAATCGAGGATTACGTTATGTTAAGACTAAGATGAATATTACTTATTGTGAATCTATGAGTTAAATCAAACTGATAAATGCTATCAGATTCATGGTCGACCGCCTAAATATCATCGTTATTCATATGATAAAAAAATTTACTGACATATAAATAATTAGCTTTGTGATAAGATTAGCTATTATCATAAGACTTTACAACATCTTTAATACCGCAAAAAAAATATTACTCAGTTTTTTTACAACGAAAAATTATTCAAAATTGACCAGTAAATTATGTATCTTTTTTATATATAAAATTCCGGTTTATTTGATATTTTTTGTTATTTAAATTCCTTGCTAATTAATTCAATTAATTTTTCGTTCTTTAATTTAATTTCAGATTCTACAAAAAAAAAACGTTCGAAAGGAGTAATCGTTTTTTTCTTTGAAACATCATTAAAATCATCAGGATAGGAAATGTTTACCCTGGGATTGGCTGATTATCTCAATAAATTGACGGACAAAATTACCATTTTCGTGGCGGATCGTAACAATTGTCGTTCCCAGCCGTGTTTCTTTTATATTTATATTCAACAAATTGATTAATGGAATTAAAATAAAAATTAGAAAAATTAAAGAGAAATAGATAGACAAAGAAATCGTTATTTAAAATTTACCTTCAATAATTGTCAATTAATTTAATTGCAACGATGAGGTAATAAAATTTACATATCTTAATTTGTTTTAATGAGATTTTCAAAAGAAATTTTCTGTTGGCTTAAAATATAATAATTAAAATTAAAATTTCGTTCGTTTATATTTATTCAATTTGTATTTACCATTTTTTTTTTCGTTTGTATTTAATGACCAGCAATTATTTGAATATTTTAACTTGATCGTAAAATTAAGCTTATGATCTAAACAATTTAAAATAAAATGTATGGAAAGAATAACAATTCTTTTAAATACGAAAAATAATTATAATAATCTGAGAAAGCAACCAACGATCAGTCGTTAAAAATATTTGTTAAGCTTTGTTGAGCGATCGCAGCGCTCCCACATTGATCGTTCACCAGAGCTATTCGGAACCCGATCTTGAATGCAGCACGAAAACGTGATCATCGAACTATTATGGATCCGAATCATGATGTACGTGTTATAAGAGCGCCATCTCTGAAACGTGGAAAAAATGAAGGTGGCTTAAGTGAACGGGTACGTAACAATTTTCTCTTTCTATTTAACTATTTTTTATTTCATCTAATTATAATTATTTATTTTTAAATGTGCAATGCAATGCGATTGAAATCATCGATTCGTAAGTGTTAAATGAATAGTTGAATTTTATTTTGAATGTGTGGCCTTATCAAAGGTTATACAGTAAATTCAAGGTAATTCGACGATACAACGAAAGTTACACGATTTGAATTGGTGATATGAAGTGTAGAATTGCACCTTTTCGCAATTCAACTGTCACTTCACTTCGTTCAAGATATTTTATTTTCAATCTTTTACAATTTCAAATTAATTATATACTCGTACCAATACCAGTCGATTATTTTTTGATGTTTTTATTTTATTTTCTATTTGGCTGCTTAAAAATAATATAATCATTCATCTCCCGAGCACTTTGTTCAATATAAATATTCATTAAAAAATGATTATACGAAACACAAGAAAAGTGGCAAAATTGAAACAGAAGCGGCGAGTGAAAAGTTCACTGGAGAACCAACGAAAGTTAATATAAAATAATTAAATTTATGAAAATAGCCACTTTTATACATACCAGTGGCGTGCAGTCTCATGCGCAGAAGGCGCATAGCACACCTGAAATATCAACAAAATCTTTATCAATTTTTATTGCTGCAAATTGCTAACTCAAATTATTTTATTTAATAATTTTGAATGATTTTGGTTGAGCTTTTAATAGTTCGTATAAGCTTTCTGCGAAAATTCGATATTTCTTATAAATTTATTGAATAGGATAAAAATTCGACTTCAAATTGTATTAAATAACATTTTAATTTTAAGCTCTCAAGATTTGTTAACTTTTTTTTTGGAAAAATTTGTAATTTCGTGAAATGACACCGTTATTTAGATAGAAAATAGATTTTAAAACGAAAAAAATTAAGATCGGAACTTAAAGCTTTCCTTGAGCCTACAATGGTTTGAGAAAGCTTTTGGCGAAAATTTCAAATTTCAAAATTATATAAAATTACATTTTAATTTTAAGCTAACAATGTGCTTTTGAGGGTTTGGAAGCTTAATTTTGGAACAAGTTAAAATTTTGTTGAAGTACTATTATCTGTATAAAAAATATATTTTAAAACGTAGAAAATTATATTCAAAACTTAGAGTTTTCGTTAAGCTTTTAATAGTTTGGATAAGCTCTCTGCGCAAATTCCATATTTCATTTAAATTTAATGAATCGGATAACAATTCGATTCCAAATTATACAAAAAAACATTTTAATTTTAAACTTTCAATGGGCTTTTCAAATTTTTGAATCTTTTTTTTTGGGAAAAATTGAAATTCCGTTAAAGGATCGTTACCTGAATAGAAAATATATTTTTGGACGTAAAAAATAAGGTTCGTATTCTGGGAGCTTCTAAGTTTTTACCGAGCTTTTCTCGGAGCGAACAAATTCACGAATTTTTGAATTTCTTAGATAATTTTCAACTTTTCCGAAATATTTAATTTTTCTGTGTTTACCTAAGTGTCACAAAAGTGTCAGTAAATTGAGTCTACTATAGCAATATATAAATCTTTACTGCCATTTTATAATTTAGCTCATCGACTATCGACTATCGACTATAATTGGAAAAAATAGGTTCTGCCAAATTGAGCAAATTTTTCTTAACAAAATTTTGAATTGAAACATTTATTTCGCGATTATCAATGGGATGTGCCGGAAAATACTCAATTTTCCTAATAAGTTAAGCTGATAATTCGCTCAAATAATTTTTGTATTTTGAAACCTTGAAATTAATTTGATAATCTCTAGGTTATTGACGATCCGCGAAAAAAGCGTAAACTTTTCATAATAAAATTTGTATATCAAAAATTTATTTCGCGATTAGAAAATAGCTGGAACAGTAAATAATCAATTTTATTTAAATACTCATTAAATATTTAGTTAGACCTTGACATTGAAAGACATAAATTATTGTACATCCAACATCAATTGTACTTATATTTTTCTTGGATGCATTTTCACATTTAGAACATTCCCATAGCCTAGACCGACCTTTTCCAATCACATCAATTTCTTTATATGTCATCCGGTATCCTTGGAAATAGAAACCGGATGGATTTTCCAGTTTCAAAAATCAAATAATTTCCCACATTTTCTCATTTCCCATTTAGAAGGTAAAATAGTGCTATTTATATCATCCCAAAATAGAAAATGTGTTTCACGTCAGCCAATTGTGGAAATAATAAGTATTACAACGAGCGCGAGAAACAAGTTTTTCCGGAGGGAGGTGGAAAATCGGATAAAATGTAATATTAGGAAAAAAGTGAAACATAGGGATTTTGATGAAAACCTCTCGAAATTCTGAGGAAAAGACAAGGAAAACAGTGGTCTTTTCGAATCGAAAAACGAAACAATTTAAATTAAAAGAAAACTGTTTTTTTTTTCGAAATTCGTAGAAATTCGCAATTTTGGTTTCGTCAATTCTTACCAGTTTTGAAAACCGGCTGTTTACAATCTTAATTTTATTGGACTTTTCTAAAGCTTTTGATACGGTAAATCACCATTTTACGTTCAAAATTAGAACATAATTACGCATTCTCTCCTACTGCTATAAAATTAATCACTAATTACCTATCAAATGGTTCACAATGCGTTAAAATTAGCGATCAACTATCTGATTATCTTCCTGTTCCTCATGGGGTGTAACAAGGATCTGTCATTGGCCCACTTT
Source organism: Symmerus nobilis (assembly GCA_027564815.1). NCBI lineage: Eukaryota > Metazoa > Arthropoda > Insecta > Diptera > Mycetophilidae > Symmerus > Symmerus nobilis. The sequence continues at coordinate 8,318 of JANTOP010021770.1, read as the reverse complement.
TGTTTACATTATATATTAACGACTTACCCTCTTGCTTAAAATTCTCAAGTTAGAGATTTGGCTGGTAGAAATGGATTAAATTTAAATGCAAATAAGACAAAGGCTATCGTGTTTTCACGCCGATAACCTTTTACAACGCTTCTGGCTACCTCTTGTATTTGCTTCAATAATACGATTATCCCAATAAGTGAGTCAGTTTGTAATCTTGGTATGACTCTTACAAGCAATCTAAATTGGCATGCTCACTGTAAAAGTATTGCCTAGAAGGTCTTTGCAGGCCTTAGAACTCTCACTTCATCGTAGTGTAACTCCACTTAAAATGCGATGCGGCTTAGTGAGGAGTCTCTTACTTCCACACTTTACTTATAATGACACTGTCTTTTGAGCCGTTAGATGGCGAGTGTCAACATATTTTGATGCGCTCTTTTAACGCATGTTTACGATATGCTTTTGGTTTGAGGAGATTTGTAAGTACTGAACCATTTGCGAGGCGACTACTTGGGTGTGGCTTGATGGAATATTACAAGTTCCGCACTTGTTTCTTTATCTTCAACTGAATTAAGCGGAAACTACCCAGTTATTTGTATGACAAAATTTTGTTTGCGCAGTCTGAGCGCACTAAACACATTTTGATAGCAGTGCACAAATCAGTGATGCACAAGTCGTGGCGTGTTAACGGAATTTCCACTTGGAATCGGTTACCGATTCAAATAAGTTCAATGAGTAGGTCTTTTGCAGCGTTTGGGTCTGTTTACCGTAGGTACATATGGGGTGATGTAGTCTAGTTGTGCCATGTCTGTCTGTTGGGTTGGGAGCTGGGGGATATTCGTGGTTGATAGATTGGTTGGTTTGGAGCTGAAGGTGGACCATAAATCAGTTTTCAACTATTTGCATAAGCTCTATATGTTTCGATGCCGCACGAGTTGGCACAAAAAAATTGAATTGATTGTGTTTCTATCTGAGAATCATTGGCCAAACGAAGCGAAATCGAGCGATTTCTGAAGCGTATTGTGACTGGCGTTGGGAAATGGATCACAACGGCGATGGTCCGAAACGGTGGCCAATCCAGTATTTACGGCCAGGAAGGTTTTTGCTGTGAATTTGGTGGGTTTGGAAAGAAATGATCCACTATGAGCTGCTGCCATATGGTCAAACGCTCAATTCGGACCTCTACTGTCAGCAATTGGACCGATTGATGGCAGCAATCGACCAAAAACGGCTAATGAGAAGTGTGAGTGTTGTATTCTACCAGGGCAACGCCAGGCCTTGCACGTCTACGATGACCCGCCAGACCGAGAGCTTGGTTGGGAGGTTCTAATGCACCCACCCTAATGTGAGATGAAAATGTTCCCAATGATCAATGTAATCTAATACTGAAGATAAAGATGCGGTATTTGAATCAGCATCAGCTGCAGCAAATTATGCTCCATCCATCGGAAGCAATATTATGTACAATATTTGAACAATTATTTAAAATGGGCTAATCGAAACGAAAAAGTTCTTTCATAATTATTCTTTTGAAAAACTTGCGAGATATTTCAATTAATTCCATTCTAAAAGTTCATGTAAAGCAGACTAAAATTTCAGACTTTTTCAGTTTAAAAAAGTATCAGGAATTTATTTATAAAATCTTAAATACAATGTTATTCATTATAAATGATATTGTCGCCTCCAAAATAGTCCCTATTGGCCGCGATGCACTTATCAAACTTTCAAAGCACTTCTAGAACTCGAACTTTGGTTTAGACGTCAGTTCACCCTGCATTTTTTTTTGTGTGGCTTCGTTTCTATCAAAATGCGTTCCCCATAATGGTTTTTTGAATCGAAGGGGAAAAGGTGAATCAGGTCAAATTGGGGCTTGTTGAATGATATTTGTATTAATTTCGATCAAAAGCTCACAATGCTTTGCGAGATAGCATGTTATCGTGATGACGTGCCCAAGAATTGTCTGAATTCCCCACAGATCTGGTATTTTCTACGAATTGATCCGCGTAAACGTCAAAGTATTGTCCATCGCTGACTACTACTTTTTTCCGCCTCTCAGGCAATTTTCGAATTCCATCTCGAGAAAATTACTCATCTTTTGAGGTGATCCGAGAATCGACCCGATTTTTGGCATCTTTATCAAAATGAACGTTCTGCTCAGCCAGGCCATAATTCATCGACCTGAACATGTAGGACTTCCCATTTCAGCGTTTCCAAATAGGTTTTTACCGGTTTTGTAACATGTGGACGAGTGTTGTCATGCTAAAGAATAACTTTGTCATGTCTTTGCTCGTATTCCAGCCGTTTTTCTCGTCGCAATGCACGGCTTAAACGGATCAATTGTAGTCTATACTTTCTTCGGATCCAAAAAAATGGAATTATGCAGGACATTTATAAATTAGTCGAGGAAAAATACAGAAATATCAAAACTAAACATCTCTCAGCTCTGCAAAACTTAAAAGCTCCCAGAAAGCTTTATTTTCCAATCCTTATTTGTTACGTTTTAAAATCTATTTTCTATCAATGTTACGACTCTTTATCGAAATTTCGAGTTTTCCCAAATAAGAGATTCAAAAATCTCGAAAGCTCATTCAAAACATAAAATTAAAATTTTATTGCATATAACTTGGAATCGAATTCTTATCCGATTCACTGAATTTTAATGAAATACGGAATTTTCACAGAAAGCTTGTCTAAACTATGAAAGCGCAACGAAAGCTCCAAGTTTCGAACTTAAGTTTTTATATAAATTTATATAAATTTTCAAAATAAAACTTTCAAAATCTCGAATTCCCATTGAAAGCTTCAAATTAAAATTCATTTTAAATATTTTGGAATCTAATTTTTATTCGATTCATTAAATTAAGATGAAATAAGAAATTTTCAGTAAAAGCTCTCTGAATCCATTGTAAGCTCAAGGAAAACTTTAAGTTTCGAACTTAATGTTTTACATTTTAAAATCTGTTTTCTATCTCATAGCATATATATATATCTCATTGAAAGCATATATTTATACAAACTTTCAGGCCAATATACAAGTATGAATATGTCAAAAAAGGAATATTGTTCAAACATGAACTATGGATGCCTTATGATAATTTGCTTTCAATTTAATTCAATTCGTAGCTTTGGTAGAAATTTTAATTTTCCGCGGTGCTTTCTAAAGAAAGTTTCCGATTTTATTTAAATTTATTTATTGGGAGATAAAAAGGATTTCAAAATTAATAAAATTTTATTTTAGTTAAAAGTTTTCGAGCTTTCTTAAAGCAGCTTTCAGACAATTTAAATTTAAATTTCCAGTTTTTGGTTTTCAACCAAATTTTTCAACGACAATTTCGGAATTCATTTAAATTTAATTATTGCGAGGAAAATTAGATTCCATACTGCCTAAAATAATACTTTAATTAAAAGCTTTCGAGGAGCTTTTGGAACTTTCTTAAAGCTTTTTAAAAAAATCATCAATTTCACTGATTATAAATTAATTAGGATGGAAAATAAATTGCAAAGCGATTAAACTCTTATCCGTTACGATACCTCCACGTCGATGAAGCGCATAGATTAAGGGTGTCCAACCTTTTTGTTTCCCTGGTCCACATTGTAAGAAGACATGGTGTTTTTGGCCATAAGTATATTACCAACTATACACAAGAAATAACGAAATGTACAATGCGTTACTAAAAAAGGGGGATTGGAATGTAAATAGTAAAGAGCTTTCTGTTCTGTTCCTGTTGTTAGTCACTTGATAGCTGTAGCACGAAAGAGCACGCAACACACAAATCATTCCTCAGAAAAATGGACATGCTTCAGTAACTTTAAACATTTTCGGGCCGCATTGATACCTGTTTTGAACCGCATGCGGCCCCCGAGACGCGGGTTGGACAGCCTTGGTATAGATCTTAGAAAAGAAGACTTCAAGTACCACATATCTTTCACTGATAGAAAGAATCCCCAGATTGGTGGACCATTGGCTAGATTTCGATACGTTTTTTGTATCACCTCTCCTTCGCTCCTCTATAATAATCTCTAGGTTATTGGCGATCCGCGAAAAAAGCGTAAACTTTTCATAATAAAATTTGTATATCAAAAATTTATTTCGCGATTAGAAAATAGCTGGAACAGTAAATAATCAATTTTATTTAAATACTCATTAAATATTTAGTTAGACCTTGACATTGAAAGACATAAATTATTGTACATCCAACATCAATTGTACTTATATTTTTCTTGGATGCATTTTCACATTTAGAACATTCCCATAGCCTAGACCGACCTTTTCCAATCACATCAATTTCTTTATATGTCACCTCTCCTTCGCTCCCTCATAAATCAATCTAAAGTTGCTAATAAAATTAGTCAAATGATTCAGAGTTATCAAATAAAATATTTCCAGCGATTTTTATTGTTACGATTTTGTCGATATTTCAGGTGTGCTCTGCGCCTTCCACGCATTAGACTGAAATTCAAGAAATCAAAAATTCGTAGAATTTATTGAAACTCAAAATTCGATTATAAAATTGTGTAAAAGTTGGACAATTTTATAAATATTGGTATGATAATCAAAAAATATCATGAAAATCGTAGCGATACGGAAACTCCTAAAATTCGAAGAATATCGGGAAATTCGATAAAATTTCCAAAGACTTTTATTACATGAAATCGAGAAATGATTATTTTTCATTTTCCCAACCAACAATAATTCTCTAATTTCATAAATTTTATCCTTTTTCCATAAAATCGATCCTTGGGTTATAAAATGTTTTTCCAAATTTACCCATTTTTAAAATTTTTTAATTTTCACAAAATTTTCAAATTTCATCTGGAAGCATATATATTATATACTTTCCCACCATCCCAATTCATAGGTATCGTTTTGGAAAATAATAAAAATAATTCCAAATATATCACCGCATTTGTGCCGGGGCGAGAGAAAAAGAGCATGTTTTATAAATTAATACAATAAAAGGCTATTCGAAAAGTATAATTTTTGTTAAAATATGTGTAAAATGCCCATAGAATCAGTTAGTGGTAGACACTTGAACCCATTCAAGCGAACATTGTTCTCGATTTTAAACGAAAATTTTAAAATAAATAAAGTTTAATATACAATTTTCTCGTATTTAAAATAAAATTTAAAAAAAAGTATTACAAAAATCCCGTAAACTTTACATTAAAAATTACAACACAAATTATACCTTTAACCAGAACAAGAAAAAGAAATTAAATTGTTAAAATTTTTCTTTTTTTCCATTCTTATTGCGGCTTTGTAATTTTCTTTTCAATTCCGGTTTAACTTCTTTTCATTTCGAATCGTATCTAGATTACGAATGGATTGGGAGCTTTACACATTCATTCGAATCTATTCGCGTGTGTACAACATATGTCTCACGTTCGACGTGTAATTAACTCCATAAAAATCTCACTCAATTGAAATTATTATGTAATATTTAATTTATTATTTGTAAACATATCGGTTCTAAACGTAAATTTTAACCGGATACATTACGCACGGGTGTAAAAAGAGAGAAATTTTCTAATTAAAACAGATTTCCCGACAAGATGATAAATGAATTTGTTAAGTGTTTTGTCAATTTATCATAATCTGTGTTAAAAATAATTCATTTCAAATGAATAATGAAAATACTACAGTGATGGGTAAAAGTAACTGGCTGTCGGTTTTTACAAAGCCGGTAACCTTCAAAATTCTCTTACAAATTTCACTCAATTAATTTGGAACGAAACGAACGTTTTTACCAAAGAAATGTCAAAACAAAATTTGGAGTGAAAAAATTTCACTCGAATAATTTCACTCAAAGTAATTTCTTTGTTTATCCGTTTAAAAGTGGTTATGTGAGATTTGATTGATCTTCTATTAAATTTATAATTGCTCACAACTGTAAACATGACATTCACAAATTATTTCTCTCTCAATTACATTTAAATCTAATTTAATATAAAATAATACATTTACGTTTTTTAGATTGATAAATAGAATATAAACTTACGCTCCGTAATGTAATGTAATTTTATTTCAATTTCTAATTTATTGTTGACAAATAATAATTTACGAGTGTATCGCTAGATGATTAATAGAGAGAATGGCAAATAAAATCTAATTTCTAATGAGTTAATTAATATAAAAAATGTACGATTTAATTAAAGTGTTCGTAAAATTGTCACTATATAATTATACGAATTAACCGACCGATGTAGATTTTTTTCTTTATATAAATGGAATACGTACGCTGCGATAGTGTAAGTACAGACATTTTTTTTACACAATTTCTCAAATCCATACAATTTAATTTAAATAATTTATTTGTTTAAATTTAATTTAGATGCCGTTTGGTGTTGTTATTATTGAAAATCTATGTTTTTTCTGTGGTTAAAAAAAATAAATGGGCAGTATAATATGATTGTGATTTTTAACCATTTCTTACCTTAACTCTTTTCGTATTTTTGAGGAATTAATTGAACTAGAAATTCTTTTAATTAATAAATCTTTAAATAAATTTTATTGGCTCCATCGATTAGCTGGCAGCGTAAAAGGGTTAAAGGAGATAATTTATCCAAATAACAAGTATTTCTGACATGATAGACAATCATTTAATTTTTAATTTATGTCATAAAAGGGGCGTTCGACATTCACAAATATTTATGTTAATGTGTAATGACATTTATCCCCCAAGCCCAAGAAACTATGTTAGTTGTTAGGAAATCGACGCCAAGCAAGAATTGTTGTGTTTCGGGGAAATATTTGTAGCAATATTTGGGACAAACTTGATATACATATTTACGACTTGTGATTAGTTCAGATGTTAAAAGTTAGTTAAAATGTTAAATGTCTCGTAATACAAATGTTTAATTTTGGGTGTTCATAGGATCAAGCAGAACTGGTACTTCCGCAGCTCTTTTTGACGTTTTTTTTTTTTTGTTGAAATTCTAAAATGAATAAAAATCAATTTTCAAATAATCGAGGACGACCTCGAGCTGTTGGAAATGAAGACATGAGAGTAGATCAGTTCGGGTAGGGGTTCAGCGCTGAACGCTAAGAACCCCTGATACCATAGACACTATGATCCGCTGTACATGCCCAGTCATAATTTCTGATTCTACACGGTCACTCTGGAGTTAGTTTTCATCCTAGCTAAAATTGCCAGAATCACTGTTACCTTAAGTTCGCGTGCTTCCTGACAGTTATAATGAATCATAGGTGAGTAACTCTGTCTTAAATTGCATAAATTATGGCATTCACAAATAACGTAAAACCCAGTTTCATCCTGAAGCCCGGAGCCCCTACGTTTTGCAGTCTGCCAGCTTCATTTTGTAAAGATGACTATTCAAAAGATTATGTTCTGTAATCGTGCCAATTGCAATGCCGATTCTGTGTCTATCAAGACAGAGGAGGGAGTCCGCAGTAACCTTACAAAGCCGGAGTATGAACTTTTTCGTATGCTTACACGATCTCAGACTCTCCCATCTGCATAAGTCTTCATATTCTGAAGCTAGTTTTAAGGTTAGGTTGAGCTTAGAAGTGCTAATACCACATGCAGGTTCTGGTAAAAAAATGAGTTATTGGCCCCCCTGACAGCAAGTTCGTCAGGGGACTCACTGCCAACACCCCGCTGTGACCAGGTACCTACCCATAAAATTTCTAGGAAGTTGTTTGATCCAAGTTTGTTTAGATATACATTGGCTTCAAGAACCAGCCTAGATTTAAAGCTCATGGAATCTAGAGCTTTAATAGCCGCCTGATTATCAGAACATATGAAGATATTTTGATCAACATACTTCATATTTAACAGGCTTTGTGTACATGCTAATATGGCCAATATTACCGCCTGGAAGACTAAGCAGTATCCCCCAAGCGATATACTGTCCTACAGAGAGGGGTTCGCAGAATAGCTTCCCGCTCTGGCTGTCATCCCATTGTAGGAACCATCCGTATACAAACCCATACCAGACTCCGGAGGATAAACACCTGATGCACCAACCCAATCCTCTCGGTTCGGAATTTTGGTAGAAAATTTTTATATGAAGTTAAAGGTTGGGGTGGTTTCATCAGTGATCATCCCAAACATAGGGTTCAATTTGAATATGTATGTCCAATGTCCATACCAATAGAGGAATGTCCGGAATTAAGGGGATGTTTGTTCCATCATCCAGTCCTCATTAACCTAATTTTAGTGGTCCTAATTGCCCCAGTGATCAAGATGCAAGGTAGTCTTTGTAGGTTGTCCAGCCTACATTTTGTCGCATTAACACCTTTAACATAAGTTTTGGCACACTTTTCAAAATCATTGCACTTATTGAAATGCAATTGAAACTAAAGGGTT
>JANTOP010021759.1:0-13049 GCA_027564815.1 Symmerus nobilis | reverse complement strand
TGATCTTGAGATATGTAGGGTAGCGTTTGGTGTCAAAAACCCAAAACATGAAATTTTGACCTAAACTCATGTTTTGTTCAGTACTGAAAATTTTACTCTGGCAAGATAAGGTCCCTTTTGTCACGACGCGTCACATATGTTTTCCTTAATATACCTGGCTTGTTTATGTGAAATGAGCCGATAGGTAGGTATAGGCAATGTTTATTGGAAACGAACCATGACTTTTTTTTCAACAAGGTGTCAATGACGTGAACATTGTCATTGTTCAATGTTGAAAATTTGATTTGTAATACAGTAACATAAAATGTTTTCATGTTAAAAATGTCAAATTTTGTGCCTACAACATACGATTTGCGGAGAGCATTACCATTTGGAAAAAAAGCGGTAGAATCTCAACGAATGCTTGATAAACTTATGGAGATCATGCTCCATCATTAGCAACATCCAAAAGATGGTTTCAACGATTCAGAAATAATGATTTTGATGTGAGAAATGAAGAACGTGGAAGACCGTCGAAAAAGTTTGAAAACACCGAATTTCAAGAAATATTGGACAAAGATGACACATTAAACCAACAACGAATAGCAGAAATGTTAAATGTTGATCAAGCAACAATTTCTAGATGTTTACATGCTATGAGAAAGATTCAAAACTAGGGTTTCTGAAAACTCGAGTTTTTAAGACTCTCCGAGTCCGAGTCCAAATTTTTTAAGACTCGCCGAGTCCGAGTCTAGTCCGAATCCAAATTCAAAATATATGTTTATTTATTATCTCTTCTTGGGGTAAAGATTTTAGTTTGTTTTTATAATGATAAATGAAGTCCTCTTAATTTGACTTTGCCTTTTTGGCTTTTATATGTAATAATATTACATATTTTAAAAATAATAACGCACTGAGAGCCTTTGGCTGCTAGTCTGGATCTAATTTAATCGTCCAAAAATCGAATAAACTCTTTCATTTGAAGTAGAAGTAGAATTCTCAGTAGAAACTGCTTTCTACAGACCTTTAAGATTATTTGCTCGTTTTTCACTATCTCTGAAAAGCAAAAAATTCTTGTTTCAGATTGCTATAATTTTCGAAGGTTCTTTTGAAGGTTCTTTCGTTTTTTTAATATTAAATCTAACTTCTCCTTCATCGTCAAACTTATATCAGAATTAAAATAATAATAATATAATAATACATAATTATATTATTTAATTTAATTCTTGCAAAACTTTCACTTATTTATTTTTCTATTCTTTCGCAAAAGTCATTTCAATAATTGTGCTGCTAAATAAGCCTGTTTTGTAGGTAGGTGCAAATTGTGGCTCATTTATTTGGCACAAATTTGCATTCACCCGTGCATAGTCTTATCGTTTCAAACCTCAACCGCAAATTGGCGGGTTCAAGCGAATTCTGGATATCTATTGAACTCGTTAAAATCGACACCATCAAGGACGTATGAGCACTTTAGCTCAACTAAAGCTTCCTAGATAAATTATTCTAGTTTTATAAACTTGAATATTTTATTCGCCAAGGATCTTAAACAACTTTTAACAATTTAAAACTAACTCGAGATTTTGGACTAGCTCCGTTTTGATTCTTTTTTTTTTTGCAGAGTTCCATTTTTGACGGAAGAACATTTAAAATATATTGTATTTTAAAATCTATAATTGTTCTTTTAAAATATTAAAGACACGGACTCGGCGAGTATTAGAGTCGAGTCTCGAGTACGAGTAATTGCCCAAATAATTGCCAGTCCGAGTCGAGTCCAGAAACCCTATTCAAAACTCAGGAAAATGGATATCCCACGAATTGACTGAAATGAAATTTTGCTTCAATGAATGAAACGAACGACAGCTTTTTTTGCACCGCGTTGTTACTGGTGATGAAAAATGGATTTATTTTTATAATCCAAAACGTAAAAAAGCTTGGGCTGATCCAGGTAAACCATAAACTTCGACTGCAAAACCGAATCGATTCGGAATGAAGATAATGCTCTGTTCTTGGTGGGATCAGACGAGGGATCAGAAAGTTGGTTTATTATGAGCTATTAAAACCTGGTGAAACTGTTAATACTGCACGGTACCTTTGCTCCTTCTGATTACCATTTGTTTTCATCGATGGGACACGCTTTTAAAGAGCAGCACTTCAATACATCTGATTATCGGGAAAATTGCCTCTCTGAATAGTTTTAATCAAAAGAAGAAAAATGTTTTTGAAGTGGTATCCACAAATTGCCGGAAAGGTGGTCAAAATGTGTAGAAAGCGATAGGTAGTACTTTGAATAAAATATTTTTTACTTTTCTTTTAGAAAAAGCGTTTTATTTTTGTATAAAAAAGGCTCATTTCATATGAATAGACCTGGTAAATCAAATTTTAAATATGAATGATCAAGCCGACATTTTTATATGGGGCAATTTTCAATTATTTTGCGATATAGGGTAGACTGGGGAGGTTTACTGCTACGATAAAGATAATGAGTTTGAAGATGGAGAAGAGCTTGAAAAGAGCTAAGGATAATCTCCTTTGACAAGCAAGGAAAGTTATAAATGCATTTTTAAAGGGAAATAAATTTCCTTTCAATAATCTCTTTATCTGCATTCTGAACTACTAAAAGAAAGCAGGAAGGCCTCATATTGTGCCTAAAGTTCGGAGAAATTTATAAAACGAAGAGCCAGAAATATATGTATATTTTTTCGACTGGTTTTTTATTCCGCCAAAACTATTTAAACTAAACCTGTGACAATTAATACATTTATAATTATAAATAATATATAATAATAACATATTATAATATTACTATTATTGATATCCAAATAATCGAAATATAATATTAGGGTCAAACCTCCCATAACCATGGTCAATCCTCCCTCAATATGGGAGGTTTGACCCTACATTCGTAGCCTCAGTAAACACCAAATAACATTTTAATTACACCCCTTAAAATTTGCAAAAATGAATAGCATTTTGCGATGTATATAATTATTATTATTTCATATGGCATTCTTACATTTTTCAATGTTTTTTGGAAAATTACGCTTGTTTATGCGATATTAGGGTCAAACCTCCCCAGCCTACCCTAATTAATGGAATCACAATTCTCAATCCAAATGCTATATTTTTTTGATTTCACAAGCTTTCTCAACAAGTGCTAACATGCCCGATCTGTTTAACTATATGTGATTTATAAAATGGGAACATCTACCTTATACATATTGGGTGTGAGGGAAAATATTAAGAAATTTTCTTTTTTTCTCTTAATTTTATTCAGTGATTGCTTGGTAAATATTTTTCTTCATAAGACACTAATATTCCGATGGAATTTTATTAAACTTTTCTTTTTCTTATCTACATTTCAGGACGTTTATTATCGACCAGGGAAATTCCAAATGATAAGTTTGATTTTTTTTTTTTTTTTTTTGGGTACACAAATGATTACAATCAAAGTTTATTTTCTATATACCGTTATTACGGTAGCTAAATATCCTGGGTTACATAAAATCAAATACGGATCGGGCACGGGACAATGACTGAGGATATATTGAATGACAAATTGTACATATGTATATATCGTATATATACATGAAAAGTTTATGTGTCTCAATATACTGTTCATCTTGTGATGGATACCGTCAAATGAAATGGACCGAAATTCTACCATGTTCATAATATATATATATATATATATATATATGTCATCCCCAGATGAAAGGAAATTCATCTCGTGGTAGTACCAATGTTACATTTATTATTATGTGCGTGTAGTATAATTCGTCTATTTGGGGATTTCCGAAAATGGATTAGGTAGATGGTTTGGGAGCACACGTAATATTCATAAAAACAATCAAAGCTTTTAGTGAAATGGTATCTTTTATAACTCCTAATTGACTCTTTGAGTCTCGGTAGACCGAAAATAGATTACGGATTGGTTAGAATTTTAGTATTTTCGCTATTTACTGAAGTCGTATAACCGAAAACCTTTTTCTAGTTGATTTATTATACTTCCTGCATGATCTATCGATTTATCTTTTTTTTAATAGGATCATATTTTGGTCTACCCTGTTCGTTAATTATCCGCAAAATTATAATCTCTAAAATGGTCGATTTTATTACTCCCCCATTAGGATAAATATCTCTGAAATCCCTATTTTTTTTTTATTATCCGTAATTTGCTGATTATTCCAACCACTTCAAAATTTTCCATTTTCTGTTGAAAATAGCGGAAAAATTGCCGAAAAGTCTAAAAATAAAAAAAATCACCGCCTCACCAAGAATCTCTACCAAATAAATTGGACGTTTAAAATGATTATTTTAATCCGCATTTAATAAGTGTTATGGGGTCGTTGTGGGATGAAAATAATACTTATTAAATTGGTCATGAAAAATAAAGGAATTGAGGGTAAGAAAGGAAAGGAATCGAAAAGGAAAAAACAAACAAGAGAAACTTTATTAGGGATTTTCGCAGAATCATGAAAATTTTATGCCAAACCCGAATTTAAATAATTTTCAGAATTTTCAATTTTTTTTATTATCGAATTGCTTCTCTCCAAAAATTATCTTTTGTCTTCAATAACTCCAAAAGTATAATATTCGATTTTAATTACTTTTGTTTGTGGTTTATTTTTAAAGGTAAACAATACGGATAATTGGGGGTATAGATTTAGTGGGAAGTTAATTGAAGAGGTAATCGTTAATCCATTTATTTTCTTATTCCGGCATTTTCATTTTTAGATTTACCAATAATATTATAACATCGATATCTATGTGCCGTTCTGTTTGTTATTCATTCCATTATTCTTGGCGTGATGGGCGGGCAATTGGGGGCAGCTATATTTATTTTTCCATTTCACAAATTGTTATTATCCTGTTGAAATGAGTTGATTGAAAAGTTAGACTTAGTTCAACCAATTTTTATTGCTGAAAATTGCTAACTCACACTGAACTTAAGATTTTCTGAAAAAGCTTTAAGAAAGTTACAAAAGGCCATCGGAAGCTTCTAATTAAAATATTATTTTAGCGAGTGTGGAGTCTAATTTTTCTCCGAAAAATTGCATTTAAATGAATTCCGAAATTTTCGTTTAAAAGCTTTGTGATGAAATCATCATTGCGTCATTGAAATTTAAAAATTGTCTGAAAAGAGCTTTAAAAAACTTCCGAAAGCTTATCCAAAGCTTTTAATTAAAATATTATTTTAGTAATTATCAATCTATTTTATCTCTTGATAAATTTTAATGAAATCGGAAACTCGTTGAAAAGCTCTTTGGACGTTAACGAAATCTCAAATTTTCTGATAAAAGCTCTACAAAATTTCTAAGTGTTTATCGGAAGCTTTTAATTTAAATACCATTTTTTTCATTCCCGAACCAATTTTACGTTAAATATGAAATGTAAAATTTTCGAAAGAAAGCTTTTGTAGGAAATTTAAAACTCTAACAAAGCTTTACATTTAACATTTAAATTAATTATTTTTAATATCGTTTCTACATCAAATTAATTTATTATGTTTTATCCACTTTTTCCCGTCTATTCCATACTTTTCCCAATTTCGTACCGACTTTTCGGAATTTTAACAATTTTGCCCCGATTTTTTCTCTAAATTCCTCCGAATTTTGGCTGAAAAACCAAAGATTGTCGGAAAATCGAAAATGTAGTCAAATAAAGTAATGGACGTCTAGAAATAGTCGGTGATAAGACAGATTAACGTAATAAAATGGAGAAGCAGTCGGAAGAAATTCTGAGAAAAATCAGGAAAATCTTACAAAATCCGTTCAGGTTTCTCAACCCATTGTAAGATTTAAAATTCAAACATAATTTTTTTCTTTTCAAAATCTATAATCTATCCAGATAACGGTCCTTTTACAAAATTTCAAATTGTCCCAAAATAAAGCTTAAAAAATCTAGAAAGCTTAACATTAAAATGTCATTTTGTAAGTCTACAACTCAAGCTGCCAATTGCTTATCTTTCACATTTTTCTAAAGAATGTTAGGCAATTTCTGGGATAAAGGCTGTAACATTGTGTTAAGAGTCCTTAAAATTCTGCACACCTTATGGAGATGTTGGATGAGAGTATGTTCGAGTCGTGTCGAGTCGACTTGATAAAAATGCATACTAATTTTTATCTATACGCAGTTAGTTTACAATGGGTTGTAAATCGACTCGACTCGATACGACTCGAACATACTCCCAGCTCTGAACGGAGGTTCCAATCACCTCGCCAACGGTAACAAATTAATCAGTATTGGAATTTGTATAAAAAGCGCGGCACGTACATTGCTCCTGATTAATTTGGTACCATTTTGGTAGACCCTCCGTGTAGGAGTTATGGCATTTAAAATGCAATGAAAATATTTGCGGCCTCCTGTTGGCATATTTTAAACATTTACATGCTTTTTGGGTTGTGCCCAATTCTCAATTATTTCTTATATTGAAAAATGATATAATATTAAGCATAGTCGTGAGTATAGGGCAGACCATAACCGAAATCAGATTCAATTTTAATATAAAGTTCGGGATAGGAGAAGATTTAATACGATGAAACTTTCTTAACTACTCTACCTACAAAGCTACCTCACTATGAACTAGAACCTCTTATTTAAACATTCTTATGATGAATTTTATATATAAAGGATAATCACCACCCGAAATCCCATCGCCTTAATCACCTTACTTATATAAGCTTTCCAAAAATAAAATTCAATTGTCTCAATAATACATGAACAGGGCAACATAGAAATTATTCCTCGTCTCTGTCGATAAATTGGACCCACTTTAAGATGAACAAAAAAAAACCCCCTCCCCCCCACTTATCTGAAGAGCATCAAAATCCCATCTTCTACCGAACTGAAAATTCCTCTTATAGAAAATTTCCTATTTCGATGATTGAGATAAGATATAACCGGGATCGATCCTTAACAGAAAAAATAAACCGAGAAGCACTAGAAAATTATTATGGGAAAATTGGTTTAACGTGGAAGGACCAACAAGGAAAAAAAATGTATAGGAAGGACGCTTTTTATTATTCCGAGCAGGTTTCGTTTGTTTTAGGTAATTTTTTTTTCTTCAAGCAGGAGAGTACCGAGCAAACAAATGAAAATTCACATTCCGGTGGGGATGTATCAAGGAGGCGGTAGGAATACCGTGAATGATAAGGGATGAAGAACAACGGATACACAGCGAGAAATAAATGGAATTATATGAATTCGATGCGAGGGAAATCGAATTGAAATTTTTCGTCGTGATGTAATGGAATGGATCAACCAGTATTACCCTCTGAAACGGACCGAATATTTTCTATTTTCCGTATAGTCGATAGGAAGTCTTATTTGTAAAATGATGCTATATAATGTAGGTTCTGTTTTGTTTTTTCCTATTGCCATCCAACCAAGTTGAGACTTCACTCGTGGATATATCCTAAAAGAAAAATCTAGTAAAAACAAACGGAAAAATTCTTTCTTATATGTATGTATAATTTTTCAACTCCTTTGTGTATTCGGGGTAATAATAAAAATTATGATGAGGAGTGAGGCAAGGTAAAATTATTAGGAGGAAGAGGAAAAATTGAAAAATAAATAAAAGGAAAATTAGTCTACTACCTATAGATGAATGGAATGAAAGAAATAACAAACGTCTGTTTTTCCGTGCAAGATAAAAACCACCCTGCCTATATCCAACCTCGTTGGAACTCCTGTATTATTTTAGAATTCATCAAATATACATGATAATTAATTGTTATACAGTTAGTCCTCACAACCTTCACATCTAGGAGACATAAAATACTATTGGCTATTCACGATTCCGAACTGTGATGATTGTCAGTAAATGGTATTCTGACTCCTAGATCACTTAGAGCACTAACTGCTTAATGAGAGGAACTGATATGGATTAAATGTAAGAAACATTTCATATTCGAAATTATTCATTAGGTAATTAGTCGGTCCCCTTCACGAGATAAATTCTAAAAAAAAAAAGAAAAACAAATAAATAAAAACGAGTGATAAAATGCGAGAGCTATGAAAAGACCTTTGATTAGGAAGCAATTTTTTTTTATTCAAAAATATTTATATAAGAGCTTAAAATTGAAATTAATTAACATTCAGAAAAATATAATTTTACTGCCATTGAAATTTGATATGATTTTGATAAGCTTCATTTTTCACACAAATATGTATATGGCGGACGGAAAATTATATTTTCCAACTCATTTTTTTCTATATTCATACATTATTAAATGGAAAATTTCGCAGATTATGTTATGTTTTCCACACAAAAAAAAAGGAATGAAAATAGTGGAAAATTTTTTGGTCAATTTTGTTTTTTCCCATTTTTTTTTTAAATTTTATAGTAGAGAGAATTTATGATGAGTTTTGGCTTGCATATTTATTTTGCTTCCAATTTATAAAATGTACTAAAGATTGGATACCTTACCGGATCATTTTTGATACAATATATAGATTAAGAGGTGAAACTGAAATTCCAATATACCGGGTGAGTTTTTTTATCTGGAGATAACGGAATATCCAAAACCTTTGCATCAAATCAAAAAAGGTCAATGAAATTTGAAATTTATGAAATAAAGGGTTGGGGAAGCAATGCTAACCTAACTCGTCCCCCCCCCCATCCCACCACCTGAGGACTTTCAATGGAAACCACAATTTTTTTTATTGGAGATACAGATTCTACGCTACGAAAAAAGTTTCGAACAAAAGCTACGTATGTATTTGGTGGCGTAGAATTTGAATCTGCAAAAAGAAAAGGGGGGTTCCCATTAAATATTGCAAAGTTGTACCCCGCCCCCCTCTCAGGGGCGAGGTCGGGCACCGCCCGAGGGCGCTAGGCTGGTTGGAGCCCTGCAGGTACGCACGAGCTCAGACCAAAACTAAGTAAGCACAACGACTCACACATGACTATAAATAAATTAATCAAACTTTTACTGGTTTTCTCCATTGACATATTCGAATTTTTGTTTAGTAACAGTCACATTTTCAATTCAATAGGGGCGCCCTGAAGTACTCTGCCCGAGGGCGCAAGGAATGCTAAGACCGGTACTGTGTAGGAACTGTACACAAACCCTGCTAAATATGAAGAATGTGGATCAAAACATCTTCATTTGTTCTTATAGCCATGCAGCTATTAAAGCTCTGGACTCCATGAGCTTTAAATCTAGGTCGGTCCTTGAAACCAATTTTTATCTCAAATAAGGATCAAACAACTTCGTAAAAATGTTATGGGTCCCTGGTCACAGTGGGGTGATAGGCAATGATATGGCAGACGTACTTGCTGTCCGAGGGGGGCTGACAACTCATTTATTGCATCAGAGCCTGATTGTGGAATCAGCACTACAAAGCTCAATTTAACCTTAAAACTAGCCTCTGTATATGAACACTTATGCACATGGGATGGTTTAAAAACGTGTAAATTGCCAGACTCTGCATTATATAGGGCTGCGGGCTTCAAGATGAAACGGGTTATCACGTCATATGTGATTGCTCTAGTTTATGCAATATAAGATATAGAGTTATTAGCCTATGGTTCATTAACTCTCAGGAGGTACGCGAACTTAAGGTTACGATGTTTATGGCAATCTTGGATAGGATGAAAACTAACCCTAGAGTGACCGTGTAGAAACAGAAATGATGAATGGGTGTACAACGGACCATAGTGTCTAGATACCAGGGGTCCAGCGTACATCGCGGGACCCCTACCCGAACTGATCTGATCTGATATGGAGAAACTATGGCTACAAGAGGGGATTTACACAATTTAACCAGAAAATGAATTGAGTTATATTAAATGTCGCTCGCTTAAACTTTCTATAACCTCTAGGAGTCTAGGCAGTGCCTAGATTTATATCGAGGAGGGTTTTATATGTGGCACCGGTGGTGCATTTGAAGTATCGGTTAGTTAAGTCTGAAAATTTTATTCCATCACATTTATTATTTTACAGGAAAAAAAGCGATGGAAAATAACTGGCTGAAGGGATTTTTCCGGGAACCCTTTTAAACAAAAGTCTTAGTTAATTGGTATATAACAGATTTTTTTTGTCTCAGCGCAAATTTCACTGCGAATTTCAATATACGAGCTTGTACACTTATACAGTAATCCCCTGTTATGTTCTGTGTTTATATTTTTTTACAAAAAAAAATTCTATTCTATTATATAATACAAAGAGGTACCACCACTACTTTTGGGATGTTTTTTCTTTTGATTCAATTGGGAGAAAAAAACGAATATTCCATTAATAGTCCCGATATTATGAATGGAAAATCAACCCATGTATATACCCGTATTTTTTTTCCTGAACTCTCCAAATATAACCCGGATAGTCAGAATGGAGAAGCTATTCATTTGAAAAATATTCGCACACATAAAATAAATAAATACAACCGAATTACCTGATGATGTGTGTTGGTGGTTTTTGGGGGTAGTTGGAATTTTCTCTATATTTTCCAGTTAATATCAATGAAAAATTCATTTTGTTTGGGATATAAACCAACAGATTAGTATTTAAGGGAGAGGGATTTTTTTGGACGGGTAAAAAAAAATTATCAATCAGTAAAATAGACCCTAGAAAACTTTTCTTTGTCTTGCTATTCTTTAGATGTCAGGTCTTTTCGTATGCTTATATATTTTTACACAGTATTAAAATCCTTTTTATACAAAAACGGGATCCCAGGATTTTATCTATTATCCTCAATTTGTAATGTGGAATTTTTTCCTCTCAATCCTCTTGTATATGAATTTTTATTCTTTTATGGTAAAAACCTCTTGAACATCAGATTTGAATGGGAATGGGAATGGGAATCGGCCCTAAGAGGTCTTTGTTCAAGTATCGATATAAGATAATGGATTATAATCTAAGGATTATTTCAGTTGGTCGATATCAATCAAATTTCTTTCAAAATTCATACAATAAATATACTCGAATATTATTGTAAAAATGATAATGAATTATTAGAATTAAATTGGCTAGAATCAAAAAACAAAAACAGAAAACATGAATATAATTATGTGCAGAGAACCGAATACAATTTAATAAGAACAATTTATACAATTTTCCATAAACAATTGCTTTTGTTCTGAAAGGTATTCATTTGGATGATCATATAATACAGAAATGCCATTCAATAACTGTGTTTCAGCACTGGGTCTGGTCATTCTTTCATCCAACATCGATATCGTATAGATTCTCTTGTGTTGTTGTTTTTTTAATTGAAATGTTTCTGTCTGGTTATCCATGCATACCGATAATCGAGGGGTGCCTTTAAAGTTTTTGAAATGTTAAATTTAAATCCAACGGTTAGGTGGTGTGGTACCAAATAACTGTTAATATTAAGAAATGTTGAACCTTCCCGTGATTATTTTACATAATAATAATACGTACCAGTCAATTTATTTATAACGTTTTTGGTGACCCCATAATAGAATATTTGAAAAGAATAATTTTTTTTTTATTAAAGGTAAAATGTAGTTCGAAACTCACCTTTTCGTAAAAGCGATATTAATATCCATATTTGTAGTGCATAATCGGCATAATGCATTTTTCGATCCCAACTATACATGGATGGATATATTTTTTTGCTGGGTTGCGAAATTTGAAAAAAAAATTTGCATTTACATTGTTTTTCTGCTCCGCTTTTCAATTAATCCTTCAATTTTACGCCAATAAATTTGCAGAGTATTTTTGAATAAATTTTTCATAGTTTTTCTCTATATTTTATATTTCTTTTCTTTTTTTTCAATTCATCAAATTTCCTAGAATTAAATTTTAATATAAATTGAATTAATTATTGGTTAATTAAAATTGAATGAAATAATAGAAAATTATCACTTTTAATTAAGAGAATTATTTATTTATGAAATATTAATTTATAATTGAAATAGTTTTTAAGTATTTTATTTAAATTTAATTATTTATTTATTAAATTTATAAATTGACTACCCTAAAGTAAATTAATACTCTAATATTACACATAAAACCACAAAAATACTATATTAAATTTTATTCTCATTTATCGTATTTATTTTCTTTTTTTTTGTTTTTCATTTAAATAACAGTATTTGAAATATGATTCCGGGTTGAAGTAATTAAGGGTGTGGTTTATTGAAAAAGTGGGCCACGGTAATATTGTAACCCACCTAGTGAGTAAATTCTAATGAGGATCTATTCTCAGATCCCAAATTGTCGTCAAATATTATACAATAGATAGAAAAATTTATAAAATTACTCATCGACGATCTGCAGCTAAGGATTATTTAAGAACATTTTTAAATGTAGATAAGTCGGTTAAATCTAGCGACTAGATCGTGTTCAACCTTTTTTTTCACTCTCTTGATTTGAATAATCATTAAGAGTGTAAATTTGAAGTAGGTTTAAAATAATGCTCTTTCCACATAAATACTAGTATTATAAAAACGAACAAAATTCCGATATTAGACTCTGCTTTCTTCATAGTAGAATCCAATGATATTACTATATCATTATAGCAATATAGATGTATGACTTGTCAAGTATTTGAAAAATTCATAAAAGTATTATTGTTTAAGTAGGTACCGCTTCAATGAAATAAGGGCGTAATCAGACAGAACAAAATCTTAAAGAGAGATTTTATAAAATTCGATCAATTATTATCAATGATTAGACACACTTGACTTAACATAATAACTATTATTTAATTCATATTTATTAAGTTCTTTACAAGTGTAATTGTAGTTCGATTTCATCAAACATCTTCATATTCTAAGTATAATCGACTTTAATCATTTCGCCATAAATGTAAAGCTGAAAATTCTGCCGCAAAATTGCGTTGGAATGGGGAATTGCAAAATGAAATTATTAAATTCCATAAATTTTTCTAGTTTACTACTCTGAAATAATTGATATGTTTAAATTATAAATTTTATAAATTTTAAAATTATCATTAATTTCCCTAAGCTCGTCAAATTTCAAGGTCTCGATAATTTTATTAAATTAAAAATTTTATTGTTTCTCATAAGGTGCGTCCAAATTTGAATGCACATACGTTGAGTCGGTACGAATACACATGAATATCCTAGTGTAGACTACCCA